>JANEYF010000303.1:0-54211 GCA_029963845.1 Rhamnusium bicolor | reverse complement strand
CAACGTTGAGACCATCCGGTAAGGCCCCTCCCACCTGTCTCTGACCCCCATCCGCTTGGGGTCGATTGTGAGGGGCCCTTCTCAGGTTATAAGGAACCCATAGCATAAAGAGTACCAGGGTGGTTAGCCCTGATACCCCCGGCCGGCATTAGTCAGGCAGAGTTGCCTCTGCCTGTCCAGAGTGCACCAACGTGGAGGTTGCCGGTCCTTTGCACCCCTCGGTTATTATTATTATTATTATTATTATTATTATTATTATTATTATTATTATTATTTCGGATTTTCCGTTGCCGGACAGTCCTCCCATGGTCTCCAACGCCTCACGGAAGTCGCGCCGGCGCATTAAGTACAGTCACTCCCATCGTCCCGCAGGGTTAGTGACTGTTAGATGCCAGAATCGTGTGCACTAAGCAGACGGAAAGAACCCATAATGACCGTCTTCTGCATTTAGCCTGCCAACCACTCGGCTGATTTTTGGCAGGCCGGTATGATCTTCAGTTCCGAGAGCAGCGTAGGCTTTATCCCTCCGAGTACACCGATTCTTAGGACGACCACCGAATAGCCTGGGTACAGCACTTGGAGCTCGTATCGGAGATCGCGATATTTGGTCCGTTTCTCCTCCTTCAAGGTGATGTTTTTCTCCGCAGGTGCCGAGAACTCGATGACATACATCACCTTGAGTTGATGATCGAGGAGGACTATGTCAGGCTTGTTGGCTTGGATTAGCCTGACCGTTGGGAACAAGTAGTTCCAGTAAATCCGGCATTTCTCGTTCTCGACAACGGACTCAATATCTCCGGGAACGTAAGGCAACACTGGTGTCTGGTTTACCCCGTACGAGTGCATTAGATGATAGTATAGCACTCATAACGCCGCGTTATGTCGGTGGATGTAGGCCGAAATCGCATATACGGGGCATGCAGAGAGTAGGTGCATGAGCAAATCCGGCGCCTGACGGCAGGTCCTGCAGTTAATGTCAGCAACCTCTACACGCCACACGCGGCTACGGTAGACCAAGGTGTTGATAACACCATCCTGGCAATTCATAATGAATCCCTCGGTCTCTGACTTAAGCCCGGCTGACCTTGAAATGGCGAATGTTAGCCTGGTCGATAAACCTAGCGTTTCTATGTTCTTATAGAAGACACCATGCTGGGGTTTATCGACATGCTGCCGAAACAGTTTTTCCTGTTCAGCTGCTCTGAATCGGGCTTTCAGACGATTTGGCTGAAGGTCGGTGACTGACTACATCAGCACCTCGCCGGCCTCCTCGCCTGATGTCAAATGCGAGATCGAGTTCATCTGCGGCTCTTTTTGCTGCCTTGAACAATCCTGCTCCCACTCCTACAGTTTCGTGATGTTTTAAAAATCGTAAGAGGTGATCTGAGCTCTTGAGGATGTTATATGCCATGCTCAATACTACTCTGCCATGCGTACACTCCAGGCTCAAGAGTCCTTGGTATCTCTGACTAGTTGGCGCAGCTTATCCACAGTCCACTTTACTACTCCAAATGAGTAGAGCAGAACCGGAACGGCAAACATGTTAGTTGCAAACACCTTGTTCTTCCCCGAAAGTACAACGGTAGCAGTGAGATGCAAAAAGAGGAGAGAACTCAGGGAGTCACCCTGGAAAACTCCTCTCCTAAATGCCACCTGCTCTGTCGTGACCTGCTTTGCACCTGATGTTATGGTGAAGCGAGTCTTCCACAGCGGCAGCAGCTATTCTATGCATCTCACTAGTGGTACTGGTACCGCAAGACATTCGCGCAAGTGCAACAATAGCTCATGCGATGTTGTATCAAATGCCTTGCGGTAATCAATCCAGACCATCGATAGATTCCGCTTGTATTGCACAGAATCCTGTGTAATACAGCGGTCTACCAGCAGGCTGTCCTTGCAACCTGCCATGCCCTTCTTGGCACCATGCTGTTCGTGTATCTGCTGGATGACGGATCAACAGACCTCAGTGTCCTAGCATACAAGATACGTGTGAATATCTCATAGCAGGAGTTGAAGCAAGTGATCGGCCTATAATTCTTCGGGTCGAAAAGATCCCCTCTTTTTGGGGAAAAGCACAGTACGTCCCTCAACGAACCAGTCCGGAATCTGCTGCCCCTCGTTTAACCATGAGTTGAAAACTCGCGCCAGACGTCGGTGGGTGGAAGGAAATTTCTTCCATCCCAGTTGTTAATGCCGTCTGGGCCCGGGGCAGCAAAGTTCTTGGTACCAACAAATGCTTGTTGGACTTCTTCCGTACTGATTGCCGGGCACACTTCTTCTGGCTCTTCAAATTCTCTGTGGCACAGAGCCAAATAAATTATGCTTAAGTTGATTCGCTAAAGTTCAAGACTGTTTATTAAGTCTGATGTCACTTATGTGGGAAGTTATACGGTCTTCATCTTTCCTTCTAGTTTCGCCAACATATTTTTTGTTACAATGACCACATGGTATGCAATACACCACATTGGACATCGCATATGAAAATCAACCTCATAGTAGGTATGAAAAATAGGGTGATAGCTACAAGTCATACATCGCTTAAAATACACAATTTAAAAAAACTTTCGAACTTTTTTATAGACAGTGGTTACCCACCACCATTAGTCAAAAAATTATTGTTCAGCAGATCATCGATACATAATGTGTTACATGATTCTCAAAGGGTACAACAAAACCCGCCTCAAATCATTTACTGCTCACTTCCGTCCATTAGTCCACTTGATCAAAGATTAAAAAAAATATTTTCTAAATTTATTGATATCAAATTAGCCTTTAAAAATAAATTAACAATTAACAACCTTTTTTCAAAATTAAAAGATAATGACGATATTTTGGCGATGTCCAATGTGGTGTATTGCATACAATGTGATGATTGTAACAAAAAAATATGTTGGCCAAACTAGAAGGAAAGTTAAAGACCGTATAACTTCCCACAAAAGTGACTTAATAAACAGTCTTGCACTTTAGCCAATCACGCATTATTACATAATCATAATGTTAATTATAATAACGTTCAAATATTAGATTTTGAAATCAACTACCACAAATGTAGTTTTTTGGAAATGTGTCACATTTTCAAAGAACCAAATACTTCTAATGCCAGAAAAGATATTGACAACTTAAGCATAATTTATACTTACTACATTTCAACCATAATGTCCACATTGATGAAAACACCCTGTATAGTATGGAATATTAATTAATGTCCCTAAATATAAGACACCTAGTTGTTGGCATCTATTGTCATTGTTCTTTTGTTTCACTAACAAATTTTTATATTCAAATTCTTTTTAAGTTATTTTTTGCTTCATAAAAATACACGATGTATGTTATAACTAAAGCTGGCCGAGGTGGCTGGAGTACAGCCACGGTCTTGCGCTGGCGTCACACGTGCCAATTTAGAAGTGATTTACGCTGCAGTCTTATTTGAAAGGTTAATGCGTGAGGTTGTATCTATAAATTATACATAATGTCAAACGCGCCAAAGGGTAAAAAACGACCGTACGCGGACACAGTGAATAAATTTATAGGTGAATTTCCGGATTTATTCTGACGGATGCAAAATAATTTGTAAACTTTGCAATCAAGACTTAATGTGCTGGCACAAAACAGATTGTCGTCGTCATATCAATACCGTGCAACATCAAAATAAAAGAAATGGCATGCTTTTGACAACTCAGTTTATGTTTGATTTATTGTTAATGTTAATAGCCTGTAATATTCCGCTACACATACTGATAAACAACCATTTCGGAAGTTTTTGGAATAAATACAATCCCCAGGTGAACTTACCAAGTCGTACATCGTTACGTAGATATATTCCAGCTGTTCGTGAAGACATTGTAAATAGGATTAAATGTGGATTAAAAAATACACGGCTCTGGTTATGTATTGACGAGACGACAGATTGTAAAAAAAAATTCTATTTTAAATATTATAGTACGTGTACTGGACCCTCTTAAACCAACATTTCCACTTTTACTAGCTAGTAAAAGGCTAACTGCGTGTACTGGCGAAATAATTAGGACTGGGAATCGAATACGAATAATTCGAGTATTCGAATATTCGAGTATTCGAATACGAATTATTCTAATGGGAAATTATTCGAATATTCGAAATATTTGAATACTCGAATATTCGAATATATTCGAGTATTCGAATATTTGATTATATTTGAGTAAATTTGAATATTAAAATATATTATTAAATTATGTACGAATAGGTATGCAGTATGCATCCAACCAAAGTAGGTAGATAGTAGGTATAGGTAGGTACCTATTCTAAAATCCAAATATATAAATAGACCACATTAGTGGCACGTTTTACTCCCAGTCAAACTATTCCATCTCTTTCTCGCCTCGACCTTATTCTTAATGTACTAAGGCAGGGGATAAAATTAAATTTTAAATTTTAGAAAACCTGTAAATATTTAACTATTGACTTTTCATGTATGTTTTACCTTCACAATCTGCGTCTTTTTTAAAAACATTCTAATTTTAGAGCACTTATTTTTTTCGAAAAGGAAAAATAGATACAGAAGTATAATAAACTAGCTCTGTTTTCGTTTTACTTAAGCCTCAATAGTTAAATGTGAACAATAGCTCCTCAATCCTAAAATAAAATACTAACTAAATAATTCTGACCCTTTAAACCACATGTACAGGAGACATACCCTATTGTGGGTATGGAAAGCAAATCAAATTGCCTGCTTAGTGGATTACGTCACGACTATTATTGTGGTCTATCCAACCAAATACTCAAATAGAGTATTCACTATTCACTAGTATTCAGTGCTATACCTATTAATAATAAATATTCGAGGATCCGGTTTATTCGGATACCTATTCGAATAATTCGGATTATTCGAGTATTCGAATATTCGAATTATTCGAATAGTTCGAATATTTTTTCGAACGAATATTCGAATACTAAAATCTGAAAAATTCCCAGCCTTAGAAATAATTACGCGTGTGGTGTTGGAGACATTCGAAAAATTTGAACTTTCAACAAGTCAAGTATTGATGTTTGTGACTGATGGTGCCGCGACAATGCGCGTGGTAGGCCGTTCTCTTCAGAGACAATTGTAGGTTTTTACATGTTACGTGTAAAGTGCATGCGTTACATCTTGTGGCAGAAACGATTCGAAAATGTTTTCCAGAGGTAGATGCATTAATAGCAAATACAAAAAAAGTATTTCTCAAATCTCCTAAACGGCTTCGAGCATTTCACAGACAGTGTCCTGGTATCCCTGAACCACCAGAGCCGATTCTTACACGTTGGGGAACGTGGTTGAAAGCGGCTTTTTATTATGCTGAATATTTTCAACAAATAAAAGCTGTGATACTACAGTTCAACCCTAACGAGGCTGCAGCTATTAGGGAAAGCCAGACAAGCTTTCAAGACGTTTCCCTTGAAACAGATTTAAAAACTATTAATAACAATTATAGAGGACACGACGCAATAGAAAAATTGCAAAATAATTCGTTGTCGTTAGTGGAATCGCTGCAAATAGTGGACGACGTAAATACACAGCTACAGGCTATAAATGATGCAAAAAATAATCGCGTTAGTGAAAAATTCGAGAGTGTATTACAGAAAGATCCTGATTTTAGCAAATTAAGACAAATTTGTGATGGTGCATCTACAACTTCGTTAAGTGAGTTCACGGATTGTTTTACTAATGCCTGTATTACATCCGTAGATGTCGAACGGTCATTTTCAAAATACAAACATACTTTTTCACCAAAGCGAACATCGCTGACGGAGACAGCTGTAGAAACCTGATGCTATTATACTATAGATCTTCCCCACTTTGTGATGACGACAACCAAACTACTTCATAAATCTGCTTAAAAGGGTGAGTTTTATACAAATTTTTATAAAATGTAACATTATTGTTAAAATTTATTTATATTTATTGTACTTATTCAAGTATTATGATATGATGTAAACATATGAGTCATATGACGGCTCTGTCGGCCAGGTGACCTCAGCCAGCTTTACTCATGAGAGGATAATTATGATGAACTCTGGCAGTGGTAACACTGCCTTCAGTTACATAATTTATGTGAACGGCGTTTACAAAGTTATCAAAATGACAGTTGCTGGAGGACCAAAAAGTTAATAGAAATTAAATTTTTTTTTTGTCAAAAAATATTGTTTGACAGTGCCAATCAATTGTCCATGACGAAATATATCGAGGGTTAAAATATAACTACGCATTTAAAACTCAACCTGTCTTTCCTTTTGCCGTTTTTTTTCCGGCTAAAAATCGGTCAAAAATGCTAAAAATTAAAATTAGCCGGTAAATTTACATCATTATGGCCACTAGTAAAAAGATTTTTACCAAATAAATGGAAATCTTTCTTGAGGCTGTCGTGTATACATTGACAGACTGATTTCTGGTTATTGCCTTCGTCAGTGCAAAGTACGTATACACGACATCGACAAGGAGGATCTCAGAATCATAAGGTGTATTGTACTTACAGCCTTGTGTTAGTTTTTGTTATTGATTTATCCCATCTTAGATCCAATTCTTTGGCTACGTTAAGCCATCGATGAGGAGAAATAACCTCGAAACACGTATTCGTAAGTGTATAGTTGTTTTTTCTTTCTTTAAAATATGGCACTAACCCTTCTTTATTTAGTTTTTGAGCCACAACCTTTATCTGATATTTTTAAATATTAATTAAAAATAAAGATAGTTTAATATATGCATTATTCTATTAACTCTTGATAGAAATTTCATAGTGATTAGAATGTTGTTCTTTAGTCATTTGGAAATTTTGGTAATACTGTGTTTGCAACTCAATCATACTGTAATAATTATATACTTATTTTTATAATACTATTGTCATTGCATATCTCGGTATGGTATTTTCGCAAAATATCCTGCAATTCTTTTATTGCAATAAAAACTAACTAATATGTGTATTAAAATTATAAATATATTATTTCTGTGCCCTTGTCCTACTTTGTAGTAAATATTTTTGTGAGTTAGAAACAGTATGATCATTATTGACTATGCGTAGTAAATTATAACAAGCCTATTTTAAGATAGTTGTTGGGTACTAATAAAAAGAAATTACCTGTTGAGCCACTTCTCTCCTCGAGGCTTTTAATTAAAAGTATCGTGCTGAAGGGACGTATAATTAAATGTAAAATTGCCATAGCTGCTGAAAATCTGTCTTTTGCCCCTAGAAACAAAAACAGAACATAAAATATAGTAGAACTTTTTTTAGAAATAAAAATGCAATTCAATATAAGAATGAACTGCACATTTTACTTAAATTCACTTTTCAGATGTTTTTTAATTAACAGTTTATTAACTTCTCCAAGAAAAGCATAATTATTAATAGATACGATTTTTTGTAATAACCTAATTTAGGATGATTGAAATTACTCAATAAAAAAAAACGGCCCACTTAAAAATGTTGTCTTTTTTATCTTTAAGAACTTTTATAATACTTGACGAATCTTGATTTAATTTTTTTCTTTTCATTTGTAGTTCAACTCTTTAGGAATAAGACTCGTACTGGATGTATTTTCGCCACCTATGATTTTTATGAAATATTCTGTTTATCTGCAGTTTTATTTGTATGACCCAAAACATCATAATAAGACATTTAATCTAATTATTAATGGTACTGCCGAATACAGTTTTTTAAGCAACCTCACAAGACATAGGGTGCTATAGGATAAAAATAAGGATAGCTAGAGGTTAATGGGTTAACAGTAAACAACAAAATATATCACGAAAAAATGGCTAAACACCTAAAAACAATTTGTGTCTGTGCATTTTTGTTTTTTCTCTCCATACTGTCTCATGACTAACATTCTCAACTAAACCAATTTTGTCAAAGGAGCACGGTGATTTTCTTGATTCGTCGAAATTATATTAAGTATAATATTCATCAACCATTCTCAGTTTCTCTGATTTTTTTCTATTTTACTAACCGCAGACTGGCTAGTATTTAGCATTAAATAAATCGCATACCACCAAATAAATTTGCCTGTGGTAGGATCGAATCACCGATATCCGATACCAAGCAAGTAAGAATAAAAGTTCTAACTCACTCGGCTATCGTCGCTCATATCGTTGGAATTTTCATAACATAGCTTATTATGAGTTTTCAGAAATGTTTGTCAAATATTCACATTTTAGAAATTTGTAAATATTTGATCTGTTTCCATTATCGTGCCTTTCCATGTCACCCATATAAATTTCTCCAACATTTTTCTTTATATATTTACTTATACTGGGCAGTCAGTTTTTTGTAGCAGGATTTTGACACTTAATAGAAGACCTTTCTTTAAGAATAAAAGATCCTATAAACATGGGTCATAGAACGCTTCATCTTCATTTGTACGATACAGGGTGTTGAAATACATTTTAACTTTTAAATTTTCTTTAATATAAAAATACCTGTTTACAATAACATTATGATATTGCAGCAAAAGACTAAGTACTTAAATGCAAATAGTTTAACATTAAATTTATCGTTTAATATTTCCAGCTGCGTAGATATATAATAATATACTTGATTCATCTTACCAAGTTACACAGGATAACTTATTAGAGTAGTCAAATAATAATAAAACTACAATAATAGATCATATTAATTGCATATGTAATGTACATATTACAATTTAAATATCTAATGATGAAACTGGATCTGCTTAATTTCTAGAATAAATCATCTGTGTGCCCTCCCATGTCATTTTGTGATCCAGATTTAGTCCCAAGAATTTTATTTCATATGTTTGTACAATTGATTGATGATCGGCTTTAATTAAAACACTAGAATTATGAATAATATTATTGGGCAAGAATGATATAAAAAATGTTTTACTAGTATTTAAAACCAAACCACTGCTTAAATACCAGTTGGAAAATTCGTTTACTGATTTGTTTGCTCTACTGACTGCCATTTCCAAGGAATTACTAGATATTAAAAAATTTGTGTTGTCTGCATAAACAACTGCTGATCCGGCGATACACAGAAATTCGGCATATCATTAAAAAAATTAAAAATAACAGAATGCCTAGAATCAAACCTTGAGGTACACCAATAATAACGTCACTAAAATCTGATTGCTATGAGTCTATGATTACAGCTTGCTTTCTGTTATTTAGGTAAGAGGTGATCCATTGATGAGCTACTCCACATACTCTGAATCTAATGAGTTTTTTTACAAGCAAACTGTGATCAACTGAATCAAAAGATCTGCCGAGGTCAAAAAAAAAAGCTATTGGTTGTTGTTTGTTGTTCAGCTTATTATAAATATATTCATATATTCATAACTGTTCAATAGCGGTTGTTGTTGATTTATTTTTTCTTAATCCGTTTTGACACGAGTTAAAATCTTGTTAATTGATTGTTAAAGCAGAGTTAAAAAATTTTAAAACAGAGGGGCACCTATGAGTACTTTTATTGAAAAAATACTAACCAACTGGAATTTTTCAATTTTTTCTTCAACAGATGAAAAGGCATTCAATTTTGTTTTAAAAGGCCCTCTTGTCACAAGTCGATAAGATGCAGTGTTTTCAGGATAAACAGACATATTTGTAATATGTCAGAATTTATTAACACTAGATATGTCAAATTTAATGTAAATTGTGAAAAACATAAAACCGCTAACAATAACGATAGTAACAAATAAGCCCAATGAATATTTAAAGTAAATGAATGAATATTTAAAGTAAATTTTCAAAATGTGAACCATTTTGTTCAATGCACAATTCACACCGAGGTACAATAGAACATCTCATGCGTACTAAATGGTGAACCCTTAGTTCATCACATGCATTTCTAATATGATTAATAAGTTCCTCCCTTGTTTCAACAAGAGTCCCATACACCCATTCTACAATATACAAACATAAAAAAGTCTAAGGGAATTAGATCTGGGGATCGTGGAGACAACGCAACTGGGCACCCAGTCTGAAAAATTGTGGTCCAACCAATTCCTTACAAGTCTCCCAAAATGAACTGGGCAACAATTAAGTTGTAACTAAGCCATTCTTCTTAAATTTTGCGGAATTTCTTCCCACATATTGCCATGCTCTGCTTGTAAGAATTGCAACAAATTTTCGGCATTCACAAGTAGTGGTAAAAAATCGAGCCCAAATAAATATTATAAATTCCAAATCAAACGTTTACACTAAACTCATGCTGAACATTTGTTGGTTGACGGCATGATTGCATGATTTGCATGTGTACACACATGTTGGTTATGGTAGTTTAAAACCACCCGACGAGTAAAGCAGGACTCATTGGTTCACAATATGTTGGACAAAAATATCTTTATTATTTTGGATTGAGAACCCACCGACAAAAATTTAATCTGCGTTCTTGATCACCTGGATGTAAGCCTGTGATCCCGTGTTAAGACTCAGGAAGTTTGGGTCTGGGAAAAACCAAGAACAATGGAGACTCTTGTTGGATCTCTATTGAATGCATGCAATATTCACTGGGTAATTCTTCCTTGCCAAACATTGATGTTGTTTTGTGACTGTTACAAACACAGATGCATGTGGATGCAGTCTATGTAGAAATTTTCTTCTATATTCCCTAGCTGCTTCTGCTGAGCTTCCATTGCGGACCCATAAATAAAATGAATATCAGCTTCTTCTTCATTAAATAACAATCATTTTAATTAAAAATCAAAAACTATGAAAACTGAGCTAATAAATTATAATACAATACTTCAAATGCCGTTGCCGTGTCGAGGTTTGACAGAATAAGTCGTTAAGTCATTGAACAAAATGGTTCACAGTTTGAGAAATTACTTTAAATTGTTATTGGGCTCATTTGTTATTATCATTGTTATTAGTTGTTTTATGTTTTTTACAATTTACATTAAATTTGACACACCTAGTATGAAATAAATTTCTGACTTGTTACAAATATTTTTGTTTATCTTAAAAACGTTGCATCTTATCGACTTGAGGTTCTTTTTAAAAACAAATTGAATGTCTTTCATATGTTTGAAGAAAAAATTGAAAACTTTCATTTGGTTAATATTTTATTCAAAGTACTCATTGCTGCTCCTTTATCTACACAACTGGAAATATTAAACAATTCATTGCAATGTTAAACTATTTGCACTTAAGTCCTTAGTATTTTGCCATAATATAATTTTAGTTTAAACATGTAGTTTTATATTAAAGAAAAATTAAAAGAAAAAAATGTATTTCAACACCCTGTATCTCACAAACAAAGCGTTCTAAAGCCCATATTTATAGGAACTTTTTTTCTTAAAAAAAAGATCTATCAGCTGCTACAAAAAAATTGACTCACCCTATATAAACATTAATGAATTGGAAGTATACATATTTGTAGAATTACATCAAAACAAACAAAATGAAATGTACTTAACACAAAAATGATGATTAATAGTAAATAACTGAAAATAATATAAAAAGTAAATAAAAAGTAATAAAATATTCTAAAAAATAAAACTTTCACATTTTTTATTTAAAAATTAAGTACTTTTTTTTTGTTTTCTCTAAAAATGAATTGTGCTTATTATAATTTTTCATACAGTAAAACCTCAAAAATTTTCAAATTTATAGAAGGTGTTGTGCTGACATTACAGGTTGGAATTAATACTCAAGATAATTTCTTGTTAGCTTTACTGCTTTTAAAATGGTTTATATTCTCACAAATTACATTTTCATATAACTAATTTCGGGGTCAATCTGACCCCATCTGATGCAATTATTTAATTACATTGTCTATAGTTATTTATAAATAATAATTTAATTATTGTATCTGATAATAATAATTTAATTATTGTATCTGATAATAATAATATAATTATTGTATCTGAGGATAGCGTCAGATTGATCTAGAAACTAGTTATACAAAAACATAATTTGTGAGAATATAATACCTTTTTTTTTGCAACTTAAACCATTTAAGATGCCTTCTCACATGGGTGAAATAGTAGAGAAATTACTGCTTTTACTGACAAAAAGTTGGTGAAGCAGACCAAGACATATTAAAAGCAATTCAGACATATCAAATGACATCGAAAGAGTGTTATGAGTATTAAAAAAAAAAAAAAAAAATCAAGTTGCCCATGCAAATGAAAACGTAGGGCTTTGATTGGTTTCTATTAACCTGTCATATACTAGGCTATTATTTTTCTTAAATGTCATTACACAAATTAATAAAATATTATTGAAATAGAACATTATACAACATTTTTATTAAAGGTGCAGAAAGTGTCCACCACCTAGCTCCAGACTCTTCTGAGCCTTCTTTAATGGAATTAAAAACATCTTGCAGAAGAATGGGATTGTTGTGGAATCCTTCAATTTTCTCTGCAATTTTAACTCGAAGATTGTCAATGTCAAGAATTGGAACTTTAACGATCTTGAAAAATGCCTCGTAACATGTTGAATGTTGAGGCTACTCTATGTGCTCGGGCTCAATCTTGTTAAAATAACCAAAAGCCATTTCATTGACAACAAGTTGATTAATGAAGGGGATTAGAATCTTCACAATATCTCTGGTTAAAGTTCCATGAAAAAAAAATTGGACCAATAATTCTCTTATTAATGGCACACCAAACACCAATATTTTGTGGATGAAGAGGGACTATGATATGCAGGTTTATTCTGAGAATTAACATAACCACTGAGAGTCTTTGTCGGAGGTTTTGTGAAAGAGTTCGTCATCAAAATTGTGCAAAGGGCACTGAGCCACTTAGACACAGGTACGGCGATATGGAAATAAGTGCAAGTTTTTCTTCAAAACAGTATGGTATGTGCCAACTGATAATCTAGTTGCCTGAGACAAAACATGCACAGAAGTTCTAGGGGCATTTTCCATGATTTTTTTTTACATTTACAGTAAATTCAGGTGTGCTTTTCTTTGACCGACTATCTTCTTTCCGTTTCACACTACTGTCTCAGGAAAGAGTTTAATAGAACAATCCAGAGTACATCGAAATATACTGTAATCAAAAACAACATTAGGAAATTCAGTCTAAACAGTCTTCTATAAATACTGCCATTGTCCATCAATCTTTTGCCTATTGCGAAAGTATGACTCGAGACACGAAAATTTTGTGCTTTTGAAAATACTAATAAAAAATTCTAAACGTGCTTGATAATTAACAGTTACAGGGACGGTTTAAATAACACATTGATCTAAACCCTACGTTTTTATTTGCATGAACAATTTGACGACGTTTTCTTTTAACACCTTACATTAAATTACCCTTAATCATTCACCTTACACCTCCGAGTGATTAAAAGTACCATTTTATATTTTTGATAATGTTTGTCTTTCGACCATATTTACTTTAGGTAACTGATATTCAATAGTTTTTATGCATGTTGTTTATTAGCTCAAAACTGTTTTTCTAAAAAATGTTTTCTTAACCGGTTTCCAAGTCACCGAAGTAACCCCTTGAAAATCTAGAATTTCGTATTACATAAAGAGAAGAGGTGCGTGCTACAGTTCATATCCGAACCACACACACCCAAGGCATCGACAGTTACATCTCATCTTTTACTATTGCATGAAAAGATGCTCTATGGAAATACACATTGTGGGAATGACCTTCAATATGTAAAGGGTGAGAAATTATAACGAAATTTTAAAAGATTTATTATAAGATGCCACAAATAAATAATTATTTATTAACAATATTCATAGTATTCAAAAAAAGTAAAAATTTAATTTAGAGATTGGCAATCTCTATTTTTAGTTTTATGTTTTAATACAGACTACATATTAAAAATAAGAGAATTAGTCGTTCTTTCTTGGACACTATGATATCAGCTGATCAGTGACCAGCTATTAGATCACTTAAACCAAAAATATTATAGTGTAAATAAATATGATGAAGTTATCAATTTACTTTGTGTTCCTTTTCAAATTGTAGAGACAAGTTACTATTTATAAATTTCACGTCATGGATTTAACAGTACAATTTAAAGGTAGGAATTTGGATCATTCTCAGAAAAATACCCTATGGAGTAAAATTTGGGTCATATTATATGATTTTGGGGCACTTTGTACATAGGTACCTCGGAAAAACTATAAGGAACCTAAAATTCGTATTCCATAACAAAAATAAAAATTTGAAAAAAATGTAATGTAACGCCCATTGTAAAGTTTACCATTAATTTTAATGTAGCAACTACTCTAAATATCAATACGTATTTTTAAATTTTGAAGTTGAACACAAAATTATTGAAAAATATTCTGAATAACTATGTTTACAAAAGGAATATAAATTAAGAGTTAGTAAACCTTCTTTATAAATCCCTTTCTCTGTGATCGCTTACACTTGTGTAATCCTAAAATTAAATATGCTATTATGCTCGGTACTAAATAATAATACATTTAATAATAATAATAATAATAATACTGATGCGATAATATGGAAAAAGTAATGAAATTGCAAGTTGGGTCTATAGAAGTTCATTTGGAACAGTGTGTTAAAAATTTGGGACTTTTAATGGATGTTAATTTAAATTTTACGAATCATGTAAATATTGTTTCTTTATATTCTTTATAATTTATATAAATAAAAATACATTTTCCCAAGCACTCTAGAACTATTATTATGTGAGTCTTACTTTATCAAATATGAATGATTGCTTAGTACTATCAAAGACTGTAGTATGGATCATATTTAAATAATAGTACCTAATTTGCAAAAACTTAAAAAAAAAAAAAAATCAAAACAATTGTGTGATATTCACTTAACGTATCGTATTATGCTCTGTCTATGTAAAATTGAATAGTTAAGAACTGAATATAATACTTAGGTTTAAATATTTATTATCTATGGAAACACAATATTTTGTCAACTAAATTACTATCAAAAAATTACATGGCGACATGATGTACACAATGTGAATATTAGGAATTCAAACAAAATGGAAATTTACAAATACAATAGTGAAACATTTACAGCCGGCTTCTCATATCTTGCAATTAAACTATATAATGAAATCACTGATTATTTTGAGATTAGCAATGTGTCCATTTAAAAAATAAATTAAACTGTATGTACCTGAATCAACAAAAAAAAAAATCCTTAATTAATTTTTATTAATTGACGTTATTTATACAGGGTGTTTCACTGAGAATGGATTAACCGGCGCAGGGTGAAAGAGGACCTCAATACACAATGAAATGGGAAAAAATATACCACAAAAAGATGTTTTCAATTCTCAACCAGTGGAATGAGGTTATATGTATATACAGGGTGTTTCACTGAGGACGGACCAAAATGGTGCAGGGTGATACAGAACCTCAATGCGCATCGATTTGACATCCATTTGTGTTATGCAAAATTTGTTAGTTTAGGAGTTACTTAGGCTTTCGTGTATTTTTAGCTAAACTCTGGTTTCGCCCACAAAATTCCTCATTCTGGCTAAACTGTTAATACGTCATGATTTTTTTTTATGAAGGTAGTCCAATTTATTATAACCAAAACTATTCCTTAACACTGGCGAAAAATAAGAAGAGAAAAAAAATGTTGTATCCATCTTAAAAACTTCTCTAATTTACTGGCAATCAACCAGAAAATTTCATTCATTCATCACTTCACATTGACAATTTTAAATTTTGTACAAAGTGTAAAAGGCAAAAATACCACTCTTTAATTAAGAAGTAAAAGGTATTATGGATGAGGCCCACACAAAAGGATGCAAACTATGGACACGTGTTTCGCACTTATGGTCGTCATCGGCACAGTGCTGCTAAGTTGAAAGGATGGGCACAACTTAGGACGCCACAAAGGAAACCACTAAAGGCAGCCAGTCACTCATTTGTAGCTGCAATTGAAAAACCCCGTGTCTACAGGGCCACAGACAATATTACCACAGGGTCATCTATAGCTACCTGCGTGGAATTCCCCTATCCAAGAAATGTAAAATAAAAGAGGATATTTCTTCCCGCAGTAACATCTTCCATCCTCTATTATTTTACGTTCCTTGGGTAGGGAATTCAACTCAGGTAGCTATAGTTGTCTCCGTGGCAATATTGTCTGTCTCCATGTAAATGTGGAGTCTTTCAATTGCAATAACAAATAAGCGACTAGCTGCATGTTAGTGGTTCCCTTTGTGTCGCTGTCCTAAGTTGTGCTCATCCTTTCAACTTTGCAGAATGAGGACCATAAGTCCGAAACAAATGTGTCCACGGTTTGCATCCTTTGTGCAGGCTTCACCCATGATACCTTCTGCTTCTTAATTAAAAAGTGGGATTTCGGTCTTTTTACACTTTACACAAAATTTAAAATTTTCGATGCGGTCATGGGGAATGAAATTTGTCGAATTGAGTGCCAGTAAAGTAGAGAAGTTTTTAAGACGGATACTAAATTTTTTTTTCTATCTTTTTATTTTTCGCTAGTCTTGTGTTAGGGAATAATTTTTTTTAATGAAATTTTAAGATTACTTTGTTGTCCAAATAGTTTCCATTCCAATAAAAAAATTATTTCTCAGGATGATAGGCCCACTATTGGACTACGTTCATAAAAAAAATCATGATGCTAGTACTAATAGTTAAGCCAGAATGATGAAATTTGTGGGCACAACCGAGTTTAGCTAAAAATACACAAAAACCCAAATTACTCCTAAACTAACAAATTTTGCATAACACAAATGGGGGACAAATCAATGTGCATTGAGGTTCTGTATAACCTTGCACCGGTTGGTTCGTCCTCAGTAAAACTCCCTGTATATACATAACCTCATTCCACTGACTGAGAATTAAAAACATCTTTAAGCGTTTTTTTGATATATTTTCCCATTTCTTTGGTACTGTATTTTATAATAATCCTTAGTATGTAAGCTACTCTTTGTGTCTGTAGTATTCTTCAGTGTACTGTATGTTTGATAATACAGTACCGGACACCTTTTTATGCCAAACCTGCATTTAATAATAAAAAGTAAAAGTATGTGGAAGAGAGTTGACTGTATACTGCTTTGTTGCCAATAAGGTGTCTGCCGGCGCGCCACAATGAGCAAGCGAATATCGAAATCAGTCGTGTGGCAGTAGTGCAGACCAGCTGTCTTTGTCGTCTACCAATTTTCTTTTATTCCATCATTGTCTGCTACATTAAACATAGGTTTTCCATGAATATATGTCCAGTAGTGTATGCATTTTATTGCTTTTTATTATATCACAAATAAAGTCTATTATTATTATAAAATAAGTTGTTTATTTTAATTTTAATTAAACATTAAACGTTTATATCACACTGGACTTGTAATACATTTAGGCCGAATTTAGTCCTCTTAAATGTTATTTTTTGATTATAATTTCAATATACTGGTTGTTTCTTATTTATTTTTGGTGTTGTTATTGTAAAAGTTGCTAAATTTACATTATAATACATTAGCGGGCTAAGCATATGACACAATTATTCTGCAACACATTCTCATGTAACTTTACATACTTTTCAACTATAATGAAAGAAAGAAAAGCTTTATAATGATGCATCACATAGCCCATGCTGGTATTTAATAAAAATCAATAGGGCGGTTGTGTTCAAAAACGAAATTAAACTAGTGGGTCCCTGGATTGACTGATATGTCGAAAGAGGAAAAACTTTTTTATTTTTGGTATTAAAAGTCATTCTTTGTAAAAAAAAAAACTTGCTTTTTTCAACAATAAGATTGCCATTAGCAAAAATAAGATTTTATGTACAGGGTGAAAAATAGTACTATATCCCCTATTTTTAGTTTTGCAACAAAATATAATAGAGAAAAGTTGTTTGGAAAGATGAGATATGGTAAATTGTAATATTTCAATTAGAAATATTAAAGTTCAAAATTATTGATTATTGTATTACTAGACAAAGAGATAAAAATATAAGAAAATAGAAGAAATAATAACAATAATATATAATAATAATTTTGTTAAATACAAAAAGATAATTTATTAAATAAAATATTTTTTTTTTAATCAAATACCACACCTTTTGTATCCCTAAAGGTACCTTGAGATTGAGATAACCGGCTTGGTAGTAACCCGCTCAGTGGTGTAGTTGACTAAAGCAAGATGGCAAGTATAACTAGAAACCTAACTACCATAGTTGCGGGTTCGAATCCCGTCAACAGCACTGACAATGTCAGTGGGAATTACTCTATGTCCACGTTTTTCTAAGTTAACCCCATTCTAGACAGCTTCGGCTCTGGATTCGGGAGTTGTTTAAGTTTCATGGTGTTTATTACAGGATTCGGATTGATTTTTTTTTTTGTAAACAAAAGTAACTAGATAAATATAAAAAAAGTAACCAAAAAAGTAACTTTAACTTCAATTTTCTCAATACGTATTAGATTCTGTTTATGGCCGCGTTAGCACGCCCTCGTCGTCAGGATAACCAACATAAAACTTTAAATTGCTGTTAAAATTTTTCTATTGATGAGAACAATAAATTAAAATAAATGATTAATCTTAAACATCACATGGATTTAATATATAATATTACAGGCCATACTGATGCATTTTTTTTTTGTTAATAAGAAATACGTATATTTTATTTAGTGTCATTTTATGAAACTAAATAATATTTCCTATTAATAAAAAAATACGCATCAGTATTGCCTGTAATTTTATATCTATATGGTATTTAGGATGGATTCTCGAATGGATTATTTGTATTCATTTTTTAATATTACCACAGAAGAGGGGATCCATACAGAAGCGAAAGCTAGCTTTCAAGGCCCAACCAAATTTGAGCGCGCATGTCCCATGTCCGCCATGTTATAACTGCTCCATCTGTCATCTGTCACATGCCGTATGATTCATATGAACACAAACTTTTATGATAAAGGAAACAGAAAAATTCTCATAAAATTCCTTTATTAATGTGACCAGTTTCGTGAACAAATTAATTACTTCACATCATCAGACACAGGACTACAATAGAAAATGTGTGGTGGTTACATACATACATAAATAAATGTTAATAAGTTAGTAAAACTTAAAAAACAGGAATACAGAAGACAATTATTTCAATATTTTTTTAAAATTAGTAAAAACTTGTAAATAAAAAAATGTTTGATAAAATTTGTACCAGAAAGATTGAAATTATTTAAATTAATCAGGATTACGTTAGTTTAAAAATTATAATATTGTATTCCTGTTTTTTAAGTTTTACTAACTTATTAACATTTATTTATGTATGTATGTAACCACCACACATTTTCTATTGTAGTCCTGTGTCTGATGATGTGAAGTAATTAATTTGTTCACGAAACCGGTCACATTAATAAAGGAATTTTATGAGAATTTTTCTGTTTCCTTTATCATGAATAATTACTCATATGGGATCAACCTATCTACTTTACAAAATGCTAGTCTGGCATACTGTATCCATAATTACAGGGAACTTACAATTAAGAAAATGTACATTTCATGCAGTATCTATTTCAACGAAAAATGTCTACAACGTGATTTACAACCTAAATATATATACATAAAAATCAACAGAAGCAATTTATCCAACACAAGTTCCAGAGGACTTCGTAATTTAAGAAGATCTCTCCTCAAAGATGAAATTAGACTTGGATATACCAAAATTTACCACATAGATGTTAAATTGAAAACTATGTATGACCGAATGGGTGAGATTTGGAGTTTTCATACTTTCAATCATTTCTTAACTGAAACTCATAAAACTAAAGATGCGTTGGAATACCGACAAATAAAAAAACTTAACAATAAATTAGATAGATTAACAATCATAAAAAATCAAAGAAATTCTCTCTTCAATGATCAAAATAACATTAATTCTAATAACTTAAATACACACAATTTTCATAACTCTTTTATAAACTATTCCAACACAAATTTTACTGATACAGAATCATCATTACTAAATAAAGGCTTTAAATTTAACCCGTTAATAAATAATTACAAACAAAAGCAAAAAAATCTAGAACTTTTAGCAGTGGAAACAGAAACTATTATACAATCATTAGATATATCACAGAGAGAAAACATTAGAAATGAAGTTAAAAATATCCTAAAAAATGAAAAGAAAAATGGAAACGACAATAGAAACCTTAATTCTTATAATAATAATAATTACAATACAATAGTACGTAATATAAAAACAAAAATTAGAGATAACGATCTGGTAGTCACTAAAGCTGATAAAGGTAACTGTCTCATTGTTATGAATAGAGCTGATTATAATAATAAAGTACAGCAATTTATTACAGATAATAATTTTATAAAATCTAACATCAACATTTCAACATTCATTAATAAAGTCAAAATTTCTTTGAATAATTACAATAGTTTTTTCGATAAAAAAATGTTAAAAGACTTAAACCCGGACTACACAATGATTCCGAGATTATATGGCCTCTTAAAAATTCATAATTCTAATATATTTTCAGACATCCCTATTAGACCAGTGGTTGCTTATAACAACTCACCCACATACAAGTTGTCAAAGTGGTTAAATAAAGTTTTAAAAGACTTATATTCAGGACACTTCTCCTATATCGTTAAAAATAGTATTGAGCTAATTAATAAAATCAATACTATAAATATAAATAATGAGGATATGTTAATATCATTGGACGTATCTAACCTTTTCACCAATATACCGGAGAGAGAGGTAATCACTCTTGTTAATGAAAAATTGTTTGACAGTGATTACTCAGATAATAATATTGAGGATATATCTTATTTATTAACAATTTGCTTAGAACAAAACTTTTTTAATTTCAATAATGACACCTTTGTACAAAAGACCGGTCTAGCAATGGGAAGTCCTTTATCTCCTATTTTAGCAGATATTTTTATGCATTACTTGGAATCAACTCACATTTTAAAGAACAACCCATACACCCAGTATATAAAATATTATTACCGTTATGTTGATGATATCCTAATTCTTTGGTCAGGTCCCCCTAATCTATTACCAATTTTTTTAAATTACGTCAACTCTATTCACACAACAATTGAATTCACATTAGAAATACAAAATAATAACCGTTCACTAAATTTTTTAGATTTAAACATAACATTAGAAGATAACAAACATTATTTTAATATCTATAGAAAACCTACACACACTGGTGTAGTTATTGATAATACTTCCCTGCATCCCTTTTCACATAAGGTGGCAGCTTTTAATTGTTATATTAATAGATTATTAAAAGTACCTTTATCTCTAAATAATTACAATCAGGAACTTTCGGTTATTAAACAAATAGCAGCTACTCATAACTATAACACTACTCTAATTGATACCTTACTAACAAAAAGATTAAATAAATATGTCCAAAATACAGTGTACATAAATACATACAGAGAAGTTCCATCTGAGATTCCATACCGTTCTCTTACATTCATAGGCCCTGTTTCATATAAAATTTCTAACTGCTTTAAAAATATTTTTCACATCTCCTTTAAATCAACTAACTCTATAGAAAAGTTGTTTGTCAATGGTAAAGATCAAATAGACCCACTAGATAGATGTGGGGTTTATAAACTTTCGTGTAACACATGCAACGGCACATATATTGGTTGCACATATAGAAATTTTAAAACACGGTTAAAAGAACACGTCCGGTGTATCACCTCTTCATCAGGTTTCTCCCATTTTGCCAAACATCTTGCAGATAGCAACCATACATTTGATAATACTCTTAAAATATTACATTTAGGAAAAAAGAGGAAATTTGATTAATAACCTTGAAAGTTTAGAAATCCTGAAAGATTCAAGAGATCCCAACACATTATCTCTGAACTCACAGATCCAATTTCAATCTTCATTGACTTTCTCTGTGGTTATCTAATTTAATTTATATTATTGTAATTTTTCTACTGAAATCTGTCCCACGTGCTCGACATTATAACCTCAATTTCTTAGAAGTTAATTTTTCCACCACGTTCAAATATAATTTCACCGCTATCACCATCTGCAGTCGAAATATAATTAACTCCACTATTGTGAAAAAAGAAACCTGGTGCACACATAGTTTTCTAACTTAATTTTAATTTTATTGTACGTTAGTTCTTATAGAGTCCGTTAGAGGGCACTATTTTTAATCTATTTCTTTTTAAAAAAATATTTATCCCTTATTAGATTTTAACTATTGTAGTATATGTATGTGTTTAAAAGAAGCACGTTAAATTTTAGAAATTTTATTAAAAAGGTTAATTAGATACTAACAAAATTTATATCTTACATTTACTTATAATTTGACATGTTGCAAAACTATTTTAATTCTAATTTGACTACCCTGGTTTTATATTTATAAAAATGTAAGTATTATATAAAAATAATTTCCTTTTTTACACATTTCAATTATTTAAATTTTACATTTTCAATATTATAATTTTTAAACTAACGTAATCCTGATTAATTTAAATAATTTCAATCTTTCTGGTACAAATTTTATCAAACATTTTTTATTTACAAGTTTTTACTAATTTTAAAAAATATTGAAATAATTGTCTTCTGTATTCCTGTTTTTTAAGTTTTACTAACTTATTAACATTTATTTATGTATGTATGTAACCACCACACATTTTCTATTGTAGTCCTGTGTCTGATGATGTGAAGTAATTAATTTGTTCACGAAACCGGTCACATTAATAAGAGAATTTTTCTGTTTCCTTTATCATGAATAATTACTCATATGGGATCAACCTATCTACTTTCCAAACTTTTATGTTTATTTACGTTTTGCGAGTAACAGTTTTATAAATATGATGATAGATTTTAAAAAATTATGATTTTATCGAAAACTCCTTTTCTAAAACTGACAAAATTATGTTCGATTTGTTTTTTTTTTTTTTGTTACGGTGAAAATTGACAAGTTTTTTATAGTACTTTTTTTATCTCTTGAAAATCCACTATTTCACACACCATTTCGCAATTCACTGAAAAATAAGGGGTTCTACGAAAGAATATTGAGTATAATTGATAGAGAAATTGTGGAAAATAGGTCCTCTTTTGAATAAAAACTAGTTTATTAACTTGCCAACGTTTCGTAAAATTTTATTACCATCCTCGGAGCAATCAATATTCAGTTTGCCCTGAGGATGGTAATAAAATTTACCGAAACGTTGGCAAGTTAATAAACTAATTTTTTTTTCAAAATTCACAATTTCTCTATAATTAACGGGTCTAAAATAATTGTATTACATTGAGCATAATGTTAAAAGCCTATTAAATGTCCTTTAATCTAGTTTTTTCCGTTCGTACATAAAAAATTAGCAAAGTGATGACTCAAAATTTCCAGAAAATACAAGTATGTGTCAGAAAAAAACTTGTTTAAATTATTTACAGTGCATAATGTCATCCAAAAAATCAAAACCATTTTTATAATTTTTTGTAAGACAAATATCATAATTATTAGCGAGACCATGAAGATGACAGATGTGTTTCTGCCAAAATGTCGTATAAGCAATTACGATTCATCTAAATATATATTATAAAAAGATGAATTTTTACCAAAAAAAAAAAAACAGCCTATCATAACTTCTTTTATTTTAGGTCTAAGCAATATAACACATTTTGGAGAAGAACCTCCATTATCTCCAGAGTTGACGCCCCCACCTTCCTCATTGTGTTTACCATCAACGGCTACCCAAACATGTGCAACTTTCAGCTCAGGTACACCACGAAAGAAAAAGTTGAGACAAAAAATTAGGACCCTGAGAAAGCAACTTGTGAAAGTATTACCTAAGAAGAAACCGGAATGGACTATTAGTGACTTCAATGATATTTGTGACAAATTTCTCAGCAAACCTCTGACAGAAATTGTTAAAGCTCAGGCAATTTTGAAAAACAAACAACCTATTGCTAGAAGGTATTCGATGCAATATAAACAATTTGCACTGACACTGTATTTCTTGGGTCCTCGGGCTTATTCATTTATGAGTAAACTACTATATCTTCCGACCAAACGAAGTTTACAAAACATGACCCAAAAAATTGTGTGCCGTCCAGGTTTACTCAATGATGCTATATTTCAAGCTCTGCAAATCAAAGTTAACACAATGTTAGAGCAAGATAAACACTGCACACTGTGCATCGATGATATGGCCCTTAAGTCAAACCTATTTTATCATACAGGGCGTGATGAAATAGTTGGACTTCATGATACTGGAATAGGCAAAAAAAGACGTTTCTTATGCTCAAAATGCTTTGGTTATCATGGCAAGAGGTTTATACTCAAACTGGAAACAACCAATTTCTTATTTTTTTGTAAAATCTCAGTTTCAAGCTACCCAGCTATGCGTTGCCATCGAAGAATGTGTATTCAATTTAACAAATGCAGGTTTATTTGTGGATGCACTTGTAAGTGATATGGGATCGAATTTTATTGACCTTGCCAACTCCTTCGGCGTCACCCCCGAAAATCCTGAATTCGAATTATCCGGTGTCAAAATACTATATTTATTCGATATTTGTCACTTAATTAAAGTGAGTAGGAACAATTTGCTTAATAATATTTTACTTTTCAATGGAAAAAAAACGTCCTGGTCATTTATACAATTTTTTATTTTTTTTTCAACAAGACTGCAAACAATTTTATAGATGTGCACCAAAATTAACTAATACACATATACACCCATCCAATTTCGAAAAAATGAGAGTAAAACTTGCAGTACAAGTTCTAAGTCACACAGTTGCAAGTGGTATTAATGTATATATGAGCCTTGGTGCACTTCCTACTGATGCCCTGGGAACAATAGAGGTAGTTGAAAAGTTTAACAACCTGTTAAATTCTTCAAATACCAAAGAAAAAAACGATTTTAAAAAAGTGTTCAAGGGAAATGAATTTCAAAGAAATTTCTTACAAGAAATGATGGTTTTTTACAAATTTAAAAATTTTCAATCGAAAAGGGGAAGATGTTACATCAAAATCTAGATTTAAAAAATATTGGATATTTACTCTAAATGGAATTAGAAAGTTGTGGGAAAAATTGTCTGTTGTAAACTTCAAATATTTAAGGACAAGGCGAGTAAATACCGATTGTCTGGAAAACTTCTTTGGAGGAATTAGGAACAGGGTGGAAATTGCATAAATCCCACCCCAATACAGTTCGAAAGGGCATTTAGAAAACTTTTTTTGCAAAATTATCTCCATTCAAATGAGATGAATTGTAAAGATGACCTTGATGAGCTGCTTATGAACATTGAAACAAGTCATATTATTTCTTTCGACAAAGAGAGGGAAAACATTGGGGCAATTTCACTTCCTGATTACAGCTATAGGCAGGAAAACATTGCTACACAAAATGCCTTTAAATATGTGTGTGGCTATTTAATAAAAAAGGCCCTTAACATACATCAATGTAATGTTTGTACCAAATTTTCAAAAGAATGTGAACAATTAGACACAAGTCAATTATTGACACATTTTAAAGCATATATGATATCGGAAAAAGTAATTATGGAGGCTTGAGGACGCCAAATGAGCACTTTATAAACTATGTTTATAAGTTAGAAAAACTATATGTGTCACGTTTTCATGAAATTTGCACTGGATCAGGAATTTCACACATATTCCTTGATAATATGAAGAATGTACCACTCAACCATCCTTGTCCTGATTTTCCAAAATTATATATTTTAAAATTATTTATTAGGCTAAGAATATTTTACTGTATGAAATATGCAAATAGTGACATAAAAGGGAATAAAAAAGATAAAAAAAATAGAAAAATAAATATTTTGTTACATCTGTAATTAATTAAAATGTTTGGTACACAATTTTGTTTGTAATATTCTATTTATCAATAAAAGATATTTTTTTAAAAATCTTCTGTATTATTTTACGTTATCTATACAAATTTCTTTGTTATTAGTGTTACTGCACAAATACGTCAGTATTTGCCAGTAAAGTATTTGTCCGTTATCAATATTGGTATTTTTTTTACTAAAATATCACGTTTGTATCAAATAAAACCATTGAAAATAATTGTTATAATATGTCTGTCCATCAGACAAATCAAATTTATCTTTGATTCAAATGTAATTGAGATTATAGGTACCATATTTATGGAGTTCTGAACAAATAAACGTTTATAAGTCAAATCTGACATCTGATTAAGAAACATTTCAAGTTTAGCTTAATTTTTTTCAAATATTGATTTTTTAGACATAATAAATTCTTGTCTACAGCATGATTCAGGCCCTCAATCACAATAACTCTATTTTATATGTATACATTCATAATCACGTATGGTATGTACATAATAATATATTATAAGTTTAATAAACTAGTTTTCTCAGTGTATAATGTACTGAACGCCCGACAAAATTAATATATTTCTAATAGTTATTTCTCTCAGTGTAATCGTAACGCATTCTACTGTCACTTCGAGGTCAAGGAAATCGGTACCTACGATTTCAAAGTGCCGCCGCAAGCTTTCGCTTCTGTATGGATCCCCTCTTCTGTGATATTACTAACAGAAAAATTTTAACAGTGACATGGATTTAATTTGGATACTAGCTAAAATGCGCACAGAACAGAATATTTTGCTGCTCCTTCATTTTTTTACTTTTTCCTCTCTTTTTTCCAACCTCTTCAGTCATAGTTTTTAAATACAAATTGTACGATTTTGAAGAATTTCTTCTCAGTTCTATTAGTTGTTTATTGAAAACAAGCAAATCTGATCTGAATAAAATTTTATGCCACGGCAAGAACTTATAACCAATAGCATTTATTTCCGTCGTTAGAAATCAAAACTCGTGAGGTAGGGCCGTGGGTAAGAACTTTGTAGCAGTCCTATGATGTCACATAACAGGACTACACAACTTTGTAAGTACATGAAATTTTCTAAACGTGTATGTTGTAGTTAGAATTAATATCTGTTTTAGAAAAATCCCAGCTCCTCGACCAGGGATCGAACCTGAGACTCCAGGGTGAGAGGCAAGTATGCTTACTACTCGACTATGAATCTAATACACACCATAATATTTTTTATAAAAGGTTACAAGAAGTACAACAGACTGGGACATTAGGGTTTTATAGTTTACAGAAATTTATGGTTAAATAATAATCACTTTTAAAAAGGGACAATTAATAATAAAATTAAGCAAGATATTGTGAAAAGAAAAAAAGAACAAAAGTGGATGTATTAACATTAGGAGATAAGCCCATCAGTGCTTATGTAAGCAACCGGCACCCTTAACCTCGACATTTTCTCTCAAAATAATTTTTTTTCTTCAGATATCAGTCTAAAAGCACACTGGCATTTTAGAGAGTTAGATTGCCAATATTACCTCTGTAATTTGTATGTAAAATGTAATTCGTTTTAAATTTACAGGTTTTAAGTATTAAGTACATCCTGAAAATCCAAAGCTGTATAATCTTCTTGGAAATCTTTAGTTAGAAAATTGCCCCTTATATGTTTACGCCAAATTTTGTTTAATTACCTTGAATAAGAGTTGAATGACTTATGTCATATATCTGGTATATACAACCCATAGATGTAAGACCTTTGGTAATACAACCAAATAAAAATGATACTTACGGTTGCTGTCAGGAAAAGACATTATAAGAAGCAATATATCTAAAATAATCGAGCATCCATTCACAACAATGGCCTAAAAATAATGACAATGATATAAGGTATGAATTAAATACGACCAAATTGCATTACCAGTTGAACAGGTTCATGACTTTGATCATGATATATGCTCCAAATTAAAAACAAAATTAATATTGAGTTATAAAATACATAGGCCGAAGAAACCCAAGAGCCCATAGTACTTAAAGATATAAATACAAAATGGACTAAAAAATATAACCTAAAACAAAGAGTACCTGTTAATTACTATTTTAGCAAATCGTCACTAGTTTTACTTTTAAGTTAAAACTTCGAATTGGCAGTAGCGTAGGCATTTTTACAATGAAAACAAAAATGTACTAAATTAATCTACCAAATACTAAACAGGATTTAGTTCGTAATTCGTATTTATTTATCAGAACAGATAAATATCAACAGAAAATATTTTATGATTCACGCTGAGTACTTTCGTAAATGAAATCCGATCAATCCTAAACTGAACTACATCTGTCCATGTTCTCACTATTCTAATCTTTTTAAAATAGGACCAAAGAATTACTAAAGCAGGCAGTATTTCAGATTTGGATCGGGTGGGTAAACAATGTAAACATTTACGAAAACACATAGGGATTTTCGCACTGATCAACCAAAATTGACTTTCATACATATCCACAGCACAGACATTATTAATGTCTATGACCCACAGAGACAATCACTGGTTGTCTCGGATACCCAGTCTGATCCTAACCCTAATATGTTTCCATCCTGTTTTTAAAAGTTTAAAAGAATGAGGACAGAATAAGTAGTTCAGAACCAAGAATCAGATCCGCATTTATTTTGCATACGGCAGTCGATAACTTTCGAGAAAGGTTAAATTATTATTATTCATAAAGATGATACTGTTAAAAATGACTTATTTTCAAGAGAGATAGAGATATCCTTAACACTGACGTAGTTTCCCACGAAACATCAAAACACTATATACTGCACGCGACGCGCGTTTCGCCAACCAAGTTGGCATCATCTGGAGATGATTAAAACTCAACCCTTAAGCGATGGTGGCATCCACCCCTAAAATTATAAATGGCATGGGGAGTCAAATAGCACACAGTTTTAAAGCTCGTTAAATTCTCTTTACAACGGTACTTTTTAAATTTGAGCTAACGGCTTTTGTTCAAATACTAGAGAATTTAATTACTTTCCGGGTAAATATGGCCATTAACGTTTGGCGTTTATGCTTTGTTTTCTTTCGTTCGCACTGAAGGTAAAAAAACAGGCAAAACAGTTAGCTGATATTATTAAAGCAAGACTATCGCTGTAACTTTATTGGCAAGTAATTCATCAAATTCTTTAGTATTAGAACGCAATTTCTCGCAACTATTGGCCAAGATTTAAAAAGTATGTACCGCTGTAAAGAGAATTCAACAAGCTTTAAAACGATGTTCTACTTGACCCCCCCTTGCCATTTAAAATTGTAGGTGTGGATTTCACCATACTACTTTTGGTGTGATCAAAAATACACAATGAAGTATCCCCCTTGAAAACGAAAAATCGACGGGTATTTCGAAATGAACTTAAATGCAAAAAATGCCTGTTTTACTTTATAACTACACTTCATTAAATTCTTTACTTTTGGAACGCAATTTCTCACAAATTATTAGTCCAAATTTAAAGAGAAAATAGAGGTTTTCTACCAAGTAAAATATCTTGAGTTTTCTACCTACCCATCACTGACAGAGAACAATGAAATGACCAATAACAGACCGAGTTTTTATTTGACATGAAAATCGTTTTTTTTTTAATTGAACGCAGATTTACTAGCAGCTGCCTGCAACAATATAATTGTTTTGTGCCTGCAATCACATCATGCAGAGCAGAACTGCGCAGCATTGAAGATTTACTGCGATTTAAATAACACGCCCATTTTTTTGTTTACACGTTTCATGTTCTGACGACAAAGAAATGCAGCACACCTATGCGAGTCCCTTTGTTTGAAGCATAGACAAAAACTACGGTTTGTAGATTGGTCTGTTATGTTTATCAGTTTTCTATAAGTATACAGAACAAAAGTAGCTTTTTGAGTTTTGCTTTGCTTAGATAAGATTGTGAGTGGATCGTTAAGGACCTAGTGACCTCCCTTCACCGCAATAAAAAAAAAGATCTGTTGTGATTACCCTTATATTTGTGTACTCAGCAATTTCTAACCTTCTGAAGAAACTTAAAACTTTCCTGGGGCCATTGTTCCCACTTTGGAAATTTGGCTACTAATGAAGAAAACCCAAAAGTTTGGTTGGAGGCGGAATAAAAGGCATCTTTATTGTTGAAATAAAAATAGTAATATTTCGTCAGTAGGCTTGTATTTTAGTTCTACGATTTAAAATGATATACAATTAGCTTAAACATGTATGAAAAATTTAATATATAAACAGTAAAATCCCAAAATTATATTTCGTGACTTTTCCAAAATTAAAAAAAAAAATATTTAATAATATATGTATCATTTTTAGTTTTACAAACTTAATGATCTTAGTACCTAATATTAAGTACGTTTATAACAACACTATGATCCGCAATAAGTTTTAAAAACAAAAGTACAATAAAAATTTAAATAAAGTGCATATTATATAAAAACATATATACAATGCGTTCTCAGGTAGAGTACCAAATACTTGTAAATTGTTTCATTTTCGATTTTCAAAAAAATGCAAGCTGAAAATTTTGGTCTCTCATATAATTTTTTTTTAAACTGTGCATTTAAGCTTATTTTATGATTACAAACAACATTTATTAATAAAAATATGGGTAGTTTTCCCTTGAGCCTGCTTCACATTTTCAAAGTTTTTATTCACCCTGTAAAATTTATTCTGTGCGATACATGCAGAGCTACCAAAGATTATTAAAGATGCGACACTCTCAAAGAGTGACTTATATTTTCAACAGAGATAAAGATATTTTACTAATTTAAAAGTCACTAAAGGGCTATCTGTAAGCACTGCGCATGTGCAGCATTGAGGTATATCTCTAAAATTGTACAAGAAATTAAACAATAATTCGTGTGAATATTTGACTTGTATTATATTTTGGAGACAATAAATTAAGCAAAATTCAGGGAAATTATGCAGTATTTAAGGCTTAAATTTGATAATTGTTACTTTGTATTATTATGTACATGCAATTCAAATTTTCGAACAATTTGCTATGACACTAATTTCTTGTTCTCAAAATCGTTTTAAATATTATGCCCATTAGTGATGGGCCTTTGCCGGCATATAAATGCTCTATGGTTTAACATTTGTTAAGACAGTCATCACATCATTCAGAATCAAATTGTAAGGTGGAAGGAGTTCTGTTTACTGTTACCATCAATTTCCGGTGCAAGAACTTTATGTTATTACCGTAATGTTACAGTTATTATTATCGTTTAGTATCGTGCACGTGTGGTATTAATCTCTCTTAAGCTCATGGGAAGCATGAACTTTTAACTGAAACGTCTATTACAATGATAGCCCGCGTCCCTTTTGTATTTATTTATGTATGTTTATAGCTAATGAATTCTTTATTTATCTTTATATAATCCTACCTTATTTGAACTTAGAACTTCAGCAATTTGACTGGTAAAGATAGGGAACTAATAGGGAATATGAGTTCGAGCTACCATTTTTCTCATAAGCCCCAAAATTAGTACTTTTCATGATCTTGTATATAGTTGTTCTTAATATTATACCTTATAAGTACAGTCCATTTATTAAATACAAGTTTGAAATAAACGAAGGTGTGTATTTTTGATTCATAAAAAGTCGTACAACAGTACACCCAGTGATTTGAAACTATAATAACAAAACATAAACACTGCTATACAGGGTGTCTCAAAAACATGTACCATCGCTTAAGCAAAGATATTTTGAAAAAACTGAAAAAATAAAACTTTAATACAGTGTATCTCGGAAACAAAGCAAGAGGAGATTCATGTTGATAGGAACTATTTGTCTTATTTTTAGGTGAGGAATCTTCGCTAAGCGATGGCACATATTTTTTTAAATACCCTGTATAAATATTAAACAGATTTTAATCAGGAAACCTAAAAATCGATAGAACACGCCAAAATAATGTGGATTTGTCATATACACGTACAGCTAAAAATGCTTAGTTTTAGAGATAATTATAGTTCACTACTAAAAAAAGTGATAATTGTAGTGATTTAATTTGCATGATTGTAATAAATAAACAAAATTGGATTAGATTAATCTTGTAGTTAGAGTTAATTGGGATTGATAAACAATACCTACATGTACAAAGGTACATTTACAACCAATTCACTACAGGTACAATTTACTAACATGTGAAAATTCAATTTGATTGATTTTCAATACCTCACAGCAAGTTTAAAACTATTAAAAGTAGGGCAAGGCCACAGCTGGTTTTAACGTTTAAATAAAATTTTATGATTAAATAATTACAATTATTTAACATACCTTCAAAAAATTATATTTTCTAATATTATGGACCTAACCTTTAATTTTAAAATCACAAACCAACTTCAAACATAAACATAAATTTTCGTTGTAGTATGCATGCACAATTTGATAATTTGTTGTTGCAATTGCATTGAATATTTGCGTTTGCAAGCATCCAATTGAAATCAGAAGTGTAATTATTTAAGGTTGTATCAACTTAAAATTTTATTGTAAAAAAATATATTCAACTAAGTATGCTTAACACCCAATTTGCAATCGACCAACAGAATGTGTCCATACCGAATTGCTTGTAAATGTACTTTTAGAATTCTAAATAATAAAAAAACGTCTTCGTGATTGTAGCATTAGCTCAAATTTTCTTTTCTAAACCAAAATAGTTAAAAACTGTCTTGAAAAACAGTTGCTTGTACAATTAAACGATTTAGTGTTTCTGTCAAAAGAAGCTCAGGAAGTAGCTGTGATGGATAAGATGATTCTAGTCAAAGATTTTGCAGGGGCAGTAGCAAGAATTATATTTAAAATAGTCCAGAAAAGTGAGTGACGTCACCGACAGTCAATTCACTGTTGGTAACAATAAAAAGTTTCCAAATATGCAGCAAACTGTACTTTGTTGTTTGGATCTTTGCACATTACAAACTGTATGAAGTAAATGAATTGAAAGTCAACTTTACTTTTAGGCAATGGTGCATACTGGACAACAATATTTTTTATATATTCCATTGAGATAGGGCATACCCTAAATTTCACTGGCCGTCACAGAGTACTTGTCAATACTCACAGGTAATGCAATTCATACAGCTACTAATATATCAAAAATATAATTGTAAAAATATTACCATGCCTCTAAATCAAATATCAAACAAGCTGGTCAATGATGATGAGACATAGGTTCATAATCGTGTCTTCATGCCAACAATTATTAACTTATCGGTCAGATGTCTTTGCCTGCCTAGACATACGTACCTCTATATTTGCTAATCCTATAAATGCATTGCTGTGGATGCAGGTCCTAACTAATTTGAAATACACGCAAAGATCCAAACAACAAAGTATAGGACTCTTTATTTCTTGGGTTTGAAACGATGCTTATGTAATAGCCAATAATTATTTTATTGTTTTTTTTTTCTAGAAATGCATTGTCAAATATTAAACACGCTGATAATAAGAATAAAAAAATGGGGCCTCCATAGAAAATTTAAGCTTCTAATATTTCTGGCCCAGGAAAACTTAATTGTGTCCCAGGTCTAGTGACACTATCTGCAGCAGCCATACAGGCAACTTCTATTGTCTTTTGGATTCCAATTTCCTTTTTATTTGCTAATAAATAAGCTAATGCTCCAATAAATGCATCTCCTGCTCCAGTAGAATCTACACATTTAACAGATGGACTATCCACGTGAATAAATGTTGGATCTTCACTATTAATATATAATGCACCTTGTGGGCCTAGGGTAATTAGAACACTATTGCAACCTTTTGATAGAAGCTCAGTGGCTGCTCTCTCTGCTTCCCTAACATAAAATAAAATTATTATATAATGAGGATAAACTACAACTAGGTATGCTGTATGTAAAACGCCTAATGTGACCAAATGTTAAAAAAGATTGAACAAGCGAAATGAACATAACAATGTGAGTATATTGTAGGTGGCTGGTGAGGCACACACTAAGCCTGTCCTTACATTCACTGCGTGTCTTATTCCATCTCATTTCATTTAGTTCACATCCATCGCTCATATTCTTTTTTCTAACTGGCCACACTTGGTGTTATACATAGGGTATTTTGCACAACACATGCGACTAAAGTTTTTACAATAAATAGCATGCTTTTAAATGAACTTAATTCAATGTTAGAAATTAATTATTACCAACCTTTTATCATTTACTGGCAATCCTGTAAAAATTGTTGCCTCAGACTCATTAACACAAAAAAATAGTAGGCAGACTTAGAAGTTGAGGATCATATTCTGTAAGAGCTGGAGCACCATTTAATATAGATATCTGAAATGACAACATAAACTGTATTTTAAAAATAAATTAGGTAATTCTTTACAACAGCCACTTCTATATTTTTCGTGTTTTTTTGTACACACGCGTAAAGTGTCTCTATAGAAGACATTTGCTGCAAAGGAAATGTTGCGCAAATGTATTTCGTATTTTCGTACTGTTTTGGGGCAAGGGAAATAAGTGATTGTGTCGTGTTATCATTCACATAATAGATAAATGTCAGACTTGAATAGAATAAATTAAAGGGCAAGGGAAAGATATTTGCAATATCGTATTTTCGTACTATGTTTTGGGGCAAGGGAAATACGTAGATGTTAATAGTTACTTTGTACCTGCGCTGACAACCCATAAGGAGTCATATAAAGCAGATATAGAATGTATGTGTGTAAGTTAAACGCGCCGTATAAGGGTTATCGTAAATTCCACCAAACGCATTGAAAAAATTTATTTTTTTTTGTGGCATTTCCCATCATAAGCGCAACATATAATTATGTGGGATGTATTCCTAACATGACGGAGCATCGTACTGTGCATTTATTTTTTTCATCGGGCAGAAGTGGCTGTTGTAAAGAATGACCATAAATTATACAGTATAAATTTCTGTTAATTATACGAAACAAAAAAAAAAAGATAATATAACATATAAACAGTGCCGATTTTAGGTAGTAAATTTTGCATCCGCCGGCCTTAAAAAATGAGATTATTAATAAAGAACAACAGGGAATATAAAAAAAACCGTTTTGCCTTTTTACACAGTAAGTATAATTAGAACGATTGGGATTCATTTTTTGACTCTGGGTATAAATTTTATTGACATGCAGCAACACAGCGCACCGCACCACACACGCTACCAACTCAATAGATTCGACTAGACGTTGTCTCTGACTAGACTACCCACAGAACAGAAAAAGACTACCTACAATTGTTTTGTGTTCTAGAGCCTAGACTCTAGAGAAACATCATTCAGAGGTAAGGACCATAGCAGGCAGCCGCCGCAAAAGTCCGACGTCCGTCCATCCTCGCATCTTATCACAGAGCATATTTACAGCAACCAATTGTAGTATCCACCTTAATAGGTTTCTTGTTTAGTTTTAATGTAACATTAAAACTAAAAACAAGAAAACTACTTAAAGAAATAATATTTATATTTTCGAGGTCACTCTAAAATTACCAGAGCTGCGCTTGCGAAGCGCCCCCTTAAAGTCGGCGCCCCTAGGCACAGGCCTATACGGCCTAGTCGTAAAACCAGCACTGCATATAAAATTATTGCCTCAATTTGGAATTTACTTTTTAAATCGTTTCATCGTGGTGTTCTCTCCCAAGAGAATATATCAGTCCACTATAAGAAAATAGTCTCAACGGAAGCAGAGGATGCCATTGATAGACTGATCATATTCACGTCGTACGGTGAACAAAAAGTCTATAGACAGTAGTCAGCTGAGCAGACACGTGCTTGGTGTCTGGTCGATTGAATATCATTCATTAATATTAGGCATGCACCTATTTTAATCACTGATTAAAAGAAACAATCCGTGAATAAAAGGCAATCATTGATTCAAAATCAATCTCCGATTTATTAAGAATCAATGATAAAGGGTTAAAAGTGCTAGCCTGACTAATTAAGATTAATGATTAACTATTTGAATAGCTGACTGATTATGATTACTGATTAACCAAATAATCATAGATTAATAATCAGTAATTATTTTTAATCTAATTAGCACAACCCCGTTTTTATTTTTAAAATAAGAGAGCGTCTGTTGCCTGAATACTTACAAGAGCATATCACTTATACAGGGTGAGGCAATAGTGCGTCCGACTTCGATATGTCGAGTTCTATGATAGCTAGAAACTTGATTTTAAAATATAAATAAACTAGACAAAAAAAGCCTATAACCGGAAATTATTTTCGAATATACAGGGTGAGCCAAGACGATTCTACAGGGTCAACTAACATTTTTTTAAATGGAATGCCATGTATATCAGAATAATTTTTGATACCTCTTTGTGGCCTCCTTCCATTTCTGTATTATTATTGACTCTCTCCCAACCACTTGGATGTAGTTTTTTTTTTTTTTTTTTTTGAAATTATGCCATTTACACGTGTATATTAAAAAAATCGCTACAGTCACAAGAATCGATTTTAAGAAAAAATATGTTAGTACCAGTTATGAGACATCTGTGTGATGACACTCAGCCATTTTCACTTCCTGAAAGTATACAGGGTGGTCAAAATAATTTTTAAATTTACAACTATTTGAACTGAATTTCCTCAATTTTTTCAAATAGAACACCCTGTATATTTTTGGACGATGTGATGTAGAATTAAAAAACGAACATTTTGTACATACATCCCTATGGCCATTTGTAACCATTTTCGATTTATTGAACAATAACTGCAAATTTCAGCAATAAAAATTATTTTTTTTTTTGTAACTCAAGGATATAAAAAGTGCTCCACATGTTGTCCATTTCTATGCGTCTTTGGAATGAGGTTTCTACTGTTCATAAAATTGCCAGTGATACTTCTAAAAGCATTTATTATCCTTTCCTTAAAATTTTGGATTGTTGTTAGTATGATGTTTTTATGGGCATCAGTAATACGTTTATTATAATACCCTCTCTGAATTATTTGAAGAAAACCCTCATTTTTAATTTTTATTGCTGAATTTTGCAGTTATTGTTTAATAAATTGAAAATGGTCACAAATAGCCAGAGGAATGTACGTACAAAAAATGTTCATTTTTCAATCCTACATCACATCGTGCAAAAAAATATACAGGGTGTTTCATTTGAAAAAATTTAGAAAAATTCGGTATAAAAAGTTGTAAATTTAAAAATCTTTTTTGGCCACTTTGTATAATTTTAGGAAGTGGATATGGCTGAGTGTCATCACACAGATGTCTCATAACTGGTACTAACATATTTTTTCTTAAATTCGATAATTGTAGTGATTTTTTAATATACATGTGTAAATGTTATAATTTCAACAAAAAAAAATCATTACATCTAAGTGGTTGGAAGAAAGTCAATAATAATATAGAAGTGAAAGGAGGCCACAAAGACGTTTCAAAAAATATGCTGATATACATGGCATTTCATTTAAAAAAAAATGTTACTTGACCCTGTAGAATCGTCTTGGCTCACCCAGTATATTGGAAAATAATTTCTGGTTATACTTTTTTATCTAATTTACTTATGTTTTTAAATCAAGTTTCTAACTATCATAGAACTCGAGATATCGAAGTCGGACGCACTATTGCCCCACCTTGTACATTCAAAAAACATAATCACAACACACAGGGGCGGTCATATATCTTCTTCCAGGGGAAGGGGTGCACCTCAACACTTATAGGAAAATATGTAATTCAATACTTACTAAACAAAATTTAATTCCATTAAAATATACTGGGTGGGTCACTGAAAACGAAACAGGCGTGTTTTTTTTGCATTTTAGCCCATTTTTCCGAAAAACGCTTGGAGTCGTCGATTTTATTTTCAAGGGAAACACTTTTATTGGGTATTTTCGATCACGACACTTCAACACTTTAACCAGTGGTGAATTTCACCTTTCACCCCTAAAACTTTAAATAGCAAGGGGGTCAAATAGCACACAGTTTTAAAGCTCGTTGGATTCTCGTTACAATGGTACTTAATTTTTAAATTTGAGAGACATTGCGTTCTAATAATAGAGAATTTAATGAATTACTTCCCGAGTAAATGAGCCTTAACGTTTTGGTATTTTTGCTTTGTTTACTCTTGTTCACACTGAAGGTAAATGACAACAAAACATTTAGATGATTTTATTAATGAAATACTAGCCTGTAACTTTAACGGCAAGTAATTCATCAAATTCTTGAGTATCAGAACGCAATTTCTTGCCAACTATTAGCCCAAAATTAAAAAGTAAGTATCGCTATAAAGAGAAGTTAACAAGCTTTAAAACGATGTGCTACTTAGGTGTGGATTCCACCATATTGCTTCAAAGGTTGAAGTTGCGCAATTGAAAATACACAATGTGTCCTTGAAAATGAAAAGTTGATGGGTTGAGGGTTTTTTTCGAAAAAATGAACTTAAATGCAAAAAACGCCTGTTTCGTTTTGTAGCTACTTCATTAAATTCTTTACTTTTAGAACGCAATTTCTCACAAATTATTAGTCCAAATTTAAAAAGTAAAATACTATTGTAAAGAGGATTTAATGAGCTTTAAAACAATGTGCTACTTGACCCCCCTTGCAATTTAAAATTTTAAAGGAGCATTTTACCACCGCTTAATAGAGAGAGAGAGATAATACGTTGATTCGAGAGTATTAACTTAGTTTAATTTATTCTAGAGTTGAATGGAGACAGTATTCCACATAACATAAATAGTTATTTATATTTTTAAATATATTGTTTTAATTAAGGGGGTTTGGCATTGCCACTGTCTCATCTATCTGCCAACCAATACATTTGCGATATTCTGACCACTAGCGTCGGCGGTTTCATCTACCTTAACCCATATGTGTTTGACTTGAAACTGAGAATTAATTTCTGCTTTAATTTTATTGCACATCGACAATATATAATTTTTTCTTTAATGTGAATTCCGCAGGCACAGTAACATTATTGTACTTTCCACTAACACAGTTTTGTAGAAACTATTTAGAATGAGGGTTATCTAGATTGTCCATAGAATGTTAAACGCCGCCATCATTTTAATCAAATCTAAATTAAATTATTCTGGAAATCTTTTATCCATCGTTCTACAGTAACTTTTCGAGGGGGAAGAGGAAACGACATTTACAAAATATTCCACGACAATATTTTCAGATTTAAAAAGTATACACTACACCCATGGCGTTCACAGGTTGACTACTGTTTTACATATATAATATTGTATTGTAAACCCTTAATGAATAGATATCATTTATTGCTACCACCCGATATCTATAAATTAAAGAAACAATTATTTTTTGTACAGAGTGATTTTGTGAGAATTCCCACTTCCCTAATTTTGTTATTTTTATTATTACGAAAAAATGATAAATACAAAAGTTATAGGACTTTCTATGTAAATCTTGAAAATCATATCAGAAAAACAATGGAAGCTCACACAAAATGACTACAGTTATTAATTTTATTTTTTTTAAATTGGACACACTGTATAGTTTTACATTTTTGAATAGAATGCTTTCTCACAAACACAATGATGATTTCTGTGAGATGATAGACACCAACCAATGTAAAAGTATTCACCGTTCCTGATAAATATCAGCAAAACAAAATATTTGTAACTAATCTTTTCAAATTAAATCAATACTACAGTCTTATATGACTACTCTCAATATAGTGAAACTGAATTAAATTTGAAGTTACTGTTGCCATGTATGCTAGATTAATTTAAAATTTACTTTACTCAGCTGTTCCTAGAATTTTCAGTTCATTCAACAGAAGTAAATTTGCATATTACTGGATATGTTAAGGAATAAGAAATGCCATATGTATATATGTGTGGGTGTGTGCGTGACATGCACATGTGTATACTGATCCAGTCAGACTACTAGGAACACGATTAGAGGTATGTGCAGGTTCTGTGCAAGCATGATGGAGCGATGAATGTAGGTTGAATACGAAGTCCAAACGAAAGCTAATGATTACGTATTAGAGTTTGGGCGTTTGCCAGAGCACTGAGAGGAGCAGACAACGGACTATCAGCGGGCGACTGTAAACTGCGCATACCGCTAGTCGTGTTCCTAGTGGTCTGGCTCGATCTGCATATATGCGCAAAATAGGTAGCGCGCGTGACGTCACAGCTTTTGAGACTGAACGAAAACAAACAATGTGATCTGCTAACTGAACATGTTGTTTTGTGTATTTTGCAGTTTTAAAAACTAATATTGGTTATTTAACATCTAAATTAAACAATTCTTATTGTTTTATTTCGTTATTTTTGTGTGCTCAAGATAGAGATGGTTTGGATTTTACCGAATTGTCTGGGGATGTACAGTTGCGCTCAGTTGCTTTCGAACGACCTGTTTCTCATGAACATTTGTCCAAATATCTTTTGACGTGGCATCATCATAAAATGAATGCATTGGCTGAGCTCAACTTTTCAATAAATACATAAAGAGAACTGACAAAGGAAGATATTAGGACAAAGGAAGATATTGGGAGAAATGTCACGAGAAACAGGCCACACTTGGTTCAAGAACAACTGAGCTCAACTGTACAGGTTGAAGAAAAAATTGTCATTGGTCTAGATGCTTTATACTTTGAAAAAGACTTCGCTATAAATATTGATGTACTTTCAAATATTATTCATGGGAATATTGTCAATTATTTAGTTTTTGAGCATAGTGCCTACACAAAAAAAGATTCTAAGGCATTCAAAAGTCTTGAAACAGGGTTCAGACTTTATGTAGATGAAAAAATTCCCTGAAATTTCCAGATTTTCCATAAGAAAAATTTTGTTTTCTCATTATTTTTAATATGAAATTAAACATGATTTTAGATCATTTATTTTCTGTTCTTTCTTTATGAACTGATTTTTAATTTGATAAGGAAAGGAAATACTTCATCTCTCATATTGTACTTAGTATGTGACGCACAGCATATTGATATTATTAAACACAATAACGTCAAATAAAATGATTTTTTATTAGGAAATATATCTAAAATAATAACAAAATCTGCGACTGTCACTGCACATAGAGATCAGATTGCTTTTATTGTACTACACTGTTCACAAACACGAAAAATTGAAAAATAAATCCTCATAAATATTTAAATATATAATAAAATAGTTGAGACGACTACATCTCTTTGGAATAAAATAAGGCACAATAAAATTGATGAGTAAAAATTTAAGGAACATATACATTTTCTCAATTTAGGGATGCGCGAAACGGTACGATATTTTCGGGTGCCGTTACTTTTCTTTCCGATCCTTGATATTATGCACAGGTCTTACAGTTTACGCAGTACAGTACGATATGATACATTTTTGGCCAGTACCTACCGCATTAGATATCGACAAGTGAAACTGATTGGATGCTCAATGCTCATGGCATGTGGCCCTACTACCTAAAATAGAAGTAATGTTTGTATGTAATATGTAATATACGTTTATTTTTGTTAAAAGAGTTTAGAGTTTTGATTCTTATTTTATTTTTACATCTTTGTATTTATTAAAATTTTCTTGTTGGTGGCAAGTTTTATATTTTATGTTGGCAATAAAAAAAATTTTAAAAACTGTCTCAATAAATGCAGGTTAGATGTGAATCGTGTATCGGTACTTTTCCTGTTGATATTGTACCCCTCTGGCAATTTTTAATCGATACAATACGATGCGCGATACCGGTACTTTTCAATGTTTCGCACATCCTTACCTCAACTGAATAGTCGCCTATCAATCTCACATTTCTCATAATTTGCAATGTCTGAGATTTTAGGTTTCTTTTTCTCTAATACTGAAATTTCACTCATAATAGCACTTTGTTTATTATGGGAATTCATAATTCATATTCATTCTTTCTTTGTTTTTTACATATAAGAATACAATTTGTCACTTGCGAACAAAATCCGCTATTTATTAGGCGCAGGAATTCAGTTATGCACGATTATTATTCGAACAAAGCTAGTGGCATAGCAATGGGTACATTTTTTAAACCTTTTTTTTTAATTAAAATCGCAGATAAAAAGAAATAATAGTGAAAACATTGGAAACTCGTAGGCAGTTTCTTGTTTTCTCTGATTCCTGATTTTTGACGAAATTTACTAAATTCCCTGATATTTCCATGATTTTTTTAGACTTTTATATTCCCTGATTTTTCCAGGTTCTCCATAAGAGTCTAAACCCTGTGAAACACACAACCAAATCGTTTGTGGTTGGGTGAAGGAAGTTCTTTGTAAGAAATGTCCCACAAGAAAAGCTTGTTTCTTTCAGTCTGGGAATTGACGTCCGGCGCACGTGACCTATAGATAGGGACCTAAATTTAAAAACTTTCAACATACACCTTTACATAGTTGAATTGCTCTGATGGCTACATCTACAGATGTTTCTAACTGTAATACTACAACAGCGGCACCACTTATTACATTTTGGGCATTCTCAACATCCTGTACATTCAATGCTTTGTTAGCTCCTGCCACAATGACAATTTGATTTTCCCCGAGTCTGACACATTTATTTGGGCTATGCCACTGGAAAAATGTTCAGTTTCTTTGATATATTCTGTATTAACATTTTCTGTTTTTAAGTTGTCTATGTATTTTCTACCCCAAACATCATCTCCTACCTAAAATAATATACATATTATTCTGCTAATTTTATATAATCCAATCCAAATCCAACCCTGGCAATGAGTATTGTGTTACCACCAAGTTTGCAGCTGCAACACACTGATTTGCGCCCTTTCCGCCGAAATTGGTAACAAATTTCGAACCATGAATTGTTTCACCTGGTTTTGGTAATCTAGGGGCATAGCTAAAATTTATGTCGATAGTTTGAACAAGACAAGGTTAATGTAAATACCATGTAAATACCTAACAAAATCTATCATACATGAGCCAACAACAATTATATCGTCAGAAATCATTTTCAATATAAAAATTTATGTTATGGAAATTTTTAAACTGATCTTTCCATGATGATATTTTTTTAACTTTCATTATTTTCAGAGATATGGTCTTATCTTTTATTTGTTTTTATTCATAACGCCCGGGCGTTATGGCGCGCCCGCAATAGAACCACAGAACAACTATATTCATAGAATGAAATACTAACAGAAGGTCGTCTCTGACTAATTACACGAATGAGGGCTACCGTTTTTAGGCTCACCAGTTGGCGCCACTGGCGAGTAAGGTCGCTCTCAAAAGTTATTCTTAGGCTCGGAAAAAGTTTATAGGGTTTTATAATTATTTCGTACACCAGTAAATAAATAAACTTGTTAATTATGCCTCAGTGTTGTGAAGTTCTATTTTGTTCGGAAACAAAAGGGGGACCAAATGTCCGAGAGATAAAACTCGCCTAAAAGTGTGGTTGGTAGCGATTAGCAGGAATAATTTTACACCTTCGAAACATTCGTGTGTTTGTAACGAACGTTTTAATCCTGACGATTATGCGTTACCAAAGGAGTCTCCTACAGAAAATCGTAAGTAATAATCACGCACATTCGTTGTTTTCATTATGCTCATGCTTGAGATAACCTAACTTTAATGACGTAAGACACCTCTGATAAGTACAATAATTTCCCTACAGAGCAAGTAAATTACTACTTTTCTCTTCTGCATCATTGTGTTAAATGTTTTCAGCTAATTTTTATAAAAATTACTAAAAACTCGCATTAAAAAGCCATATTAAACATTAACGTTTAGTGACATGGACCTTACCCTTACACTAGGGCCTCTCGTGGTGAATTCGAGCTCGGTAGCCTTCATTGGAGCGGTACCGGTGGCGGTAAGTGCCAATATCTGTCATTCAACTGAGATATGTGAGAATCGTGAGAGACAATGAACCAGTACCAATGAGTAAAAAGATATTTACTTGTTGACTGGTACAGATATACATATACCGCTCTTCACTTAAGGCCAGGTTTTTCAATACATAGATAGCAAAATTATCCGTCGGTTAGTGTGAAATGGGTGAATTCTATTGGCCGAGAAGTCACGAACTGACGGATAATTTAGCTAACGATTTTTTTTTCAAAATGCTCTATTGGATTAATCATCTTCTAAGTTCATTTATCAATCAAAGTGAACTATCGCTAAAATTCCGTTCTCTAAATAAATAAAATGAAACTTTTAATTTCTGAAAGCACAAAACATCTAATGTTCTTAAAGACACAACAACTATTTATTTAAACTATTGAAGCTGAAAAGATGATAAAATAATTGTTTGAAATCTGTTTTGACAGTTGGAGTATTTACTGTTCGTGTATAATCAATTATCAATAGCTCTGTCATTTGCTCTGTTTACCCATGACCACGTGATCAAAATCCACTCATGCGCGACTCCAACACTGTGTGTAATACGCGAACCCATGGTTCATATTGTTTATGAACCGTGACGCGATCCACCTTTTGTCAGCCCTCAAAACTGTGTAAAAACTATTTACATCAGATTGCTTAACACAAGAACCAAATCGAATCATCTTCTCCCTCCCACACAAATGACAAGAATTTTTATTCTAGTCTGTCTCATCTGCTTCTATAATACTATGAAAAGAACATACCTATCAGGTCAATGATCTGATCAGTAAAGATGATGAATCATAACCTAAAGATTTATTTGTGTTTGTTTTCCTTAACCAGTAAAAGATGAGTCAAAATGTCTAAATTTGTATGCGTTGTAATATTCCTAACTACCATAGTTTTTAGTGGTAATTGTTACAATACAATTAAAAAATGTGTTCAGGAAAATTCGTGCCTCTGTAGATTAGATGAATATAGGATAATAAACATATCATCTGTTTTGAATACTAATTATCTGGAGGACACCTATGGTAACATTACTTATTACTTCTTGGGATGTGAAGATAATAATTTTGTTTTACCTAATAAAACTAAGATCAAAGCTTCGGTACGTAGAAAATATACAATTTTTGAAAATATTAATTTTAATCATTTTTAGCTTATAAAATATTATGCCTCTCCTAATGCTACAGATAAGAAAAGTAATTTTACTATAATAGGTAAAGCAAGTAGTTTAAAATTTGAGTTTGCATCTAATACCAACCACAAAGATTATCAGCTTGTTTATAATGAAACAGAGTAAGTAGTTTTTTAAGTTTTGGATTAATGTAGTTATATAAATTATTCTAGGAATTCGACAACTCCTCCTACAATACAATTAATTTGTGACAGTTTCAAAAACCGTTTATAAAAATCATTAATGTTGACACTAATGTAAGTACCTAAATAAAAAACTTGTATGTAACATCAAAATTGTAAAATCAATCCATTTATAGTAGGTAATCCAAATTGATTATTTTGCAATCCTTGTATTAACCTTGATATTAACCTTGATATTAACCCTACAAGAGTGAAGAATTGTATAACAATAGGCCCCTTGCACTTGCCAGATTTTTTAAATTAATTCATATGTTCTAATATAGTCTTATTAAACATTGCAAAATTGATTATTTTGCAATCCTACAAGAGTGAAGAATTGTATAACAATAGGTCCCTTACGCTTGCCAGATTCTTAAAATTAATTCATATATTCTAATATAGTCTTATTAAACATTAACAATTATCAAATCAGTTTTAATAATTTCTACCTAGAAAATGTTTAAATTACTATTTGAACTTCCAGGAATATCAGATGCAGTGAAACGCTGTCCTATTGGCGCAATGTCACAGGCCACAATATCTTCGGATGGTGAACAGTACGATACCTAGATCATGCATTAATTAAGTATGGGTGGTTGTGTTTCCTAAAATTATTTTGTAGTCTCTGGTCTGTTATATTTATGCAGATATAATATTATATCGTAAACACACAGGTTGACAAGAGTAGCATGAGCTGTGAAAGTAGGATGCGCACGAAACTCGCTGTTTTGGATAGGGAGAGCTCATTCTGTCTAGCGCTCTCATTTAGTTAACTTCGATACACTCTGTGACAAATAGATTTTGTGTGAGGTGAATTTTCGAACATTATTTGTCTGTTATTGCTACGTGTTGAAATATGCTGTTTCAAAGCTGAGTTAAATGAAAAGTACTGGGAGGGCAAGTCCGAGAAATTGTTAATAATATATTGCAATTTATGCAAAAAGAAGCGGACGCTATTGCACCCATCATGGATTTAATAAAGGTATTTATTTACATGCCTATTCAGTATTAAGCTTTTCTGCCAACACAATTATAATTTATTTTAAACTTATTTGTAACATAAAAATCGTCGACTTCTTTGACGCTGGCAAATTGATCAAAGAACCGACTTTTTTTATGTTGCAAATAGGTTTGAAATAAACAGTACATTTACTCTTTAGTTTAAAGAGAACATTTTCAGCTGAACTTCACTGTTTTTATCATCATATTTTTATTAACGTCCTAGCGGAGTTTAGCATTAATAGTTATTAAACTACTCAACCAGGACACATATACCGTTTTCAGGTTCAATAACGGGTGGCTGCCGCAACTGGTGTGAGTTTGAGTACAATAAAACGGATAAAGCAAGAATCTAAAACTATTGAGGAAGGACTGATTACATCGTTTTCGACGCCAAATAAAAAACGCGGAAATGTAGAGAGTAAAATAGTTATGGATGATTTCGATGAATGTTTATTACGAAGAATAATACACAATTTTCACGTCACAGAACGACAAGTCCCCATCTTATGGCGAATTTATAAAAAAAATGTGCGAAGATTATGACTACCAGGGAAGTGTTGATTCTCTTAGAAAAGAGATATAAAAAATTGGATTCTGTTGGAAAAAAAATGAAGAATAATAGAAAAATTATTATAGAGAAGCTGGACAATAGACACCTGAGAATTGAATTTTTGAACAAAATGAGAACATATCGACAGGAGCAACATCCTATTATATACATGGATGAGACATATATTCATTCGTCTCATATACATAAAATAGCCTGGAGTGATGGTTCTAATGAGGGGTTAAGAAGTCCTATATTAAGAGGTACACGTTTAATTATATTGAATGCCGGTGGAGAAGACAGTTTTGTACCAGGTTTATATGAGTGATGGAAGTCAAATTGTTCTACTGACAAATAATTTATTAAGAAATTTATCTGCCAGGAGCGTTATTGTTATCGACAATGCTCCATATCACAATAAGCAGGTAGAGACATGTCCAAATTCACTAGAAAAGCTGAAATGAAGAACTGGTTAAGACTAAGAAATATACCGTTTAACGAAGATGCATTAAAACCCGAATTATATAATATAAAATGTCATAAACCTAAGTATAAAATATTTAAAATAGATCAGATAATTAATGGTATGGGACATGACGTATTAAGACTGCCGCCCTATCACCCTGACCTCAATCCAATTGAGCTGGTATGGGCAGTTATGAAAGAATATGTGTCTGTTAGCAACGTGAAATTTTCAATGGAAAGTGTCATGAAATATTGTGACGAATTTTTTGACCAGTTCACAGTAGATCAATGGAAGTCAAGGTGCGAACGAGCAAAAAAGGTTGAGGTTGAATATATGCCACAAGAGCCGATGATTGATATAATTGTTGACGAATTGATAAGTGTGGGTGAAGGTAACTCCTCATCACATTCTGAGATTCAGGAAGAATTTTCAGGTATAGAAGAACTTAATGAAGATACAGAAGATCCAGGTCCAAGTACTTCTGGAAAATATTAATTATCAAATCATTTTTGTCATTATAATTTGGATTGTACTAACCCCATTATTTAATATATACAATATATTGATTATACCTACTTGTTTCTTCTCTTCAAATTCAGATAATACCCAATACCCAAATTGTCATGATATTCTTATTAGATTGTGTCAAAGTGACATGAAGTCGATTGCGATCAAATTTTTCAATTAAAAATAATAAAATATAATAAATTTTTATTTATTATATTTATTATTTTCTTCAATCGTATAAAAAATAGTGTATAACGGATGAAAATGTTTTTCGAACTCATGCGCTTGCCAAACTCAGCAACTTTCTGTAACTATATGAAAAACTGCATTTTTCGTCCTTGTGTCATAAATCACTATTATTTCAACATCAATATTTATATATTAATTAAACCCTATCTAGTATTGGATACTGACTTACAAAAATTTATGCCTCTGATTATACTTTCGAATACCACGCAGTCTTACATCTCTATCTTACACTGACCCTTTCTTTCTTTCTTTTGCGCATTTCGCAGGTCATGCTACTTTTGTCAAACTGTATTGAAACATTCCCAAACAGAAAACCGGAAATTTATACACCATGATAAAGTGAATTTTATTTCATTTTAAAATGTTAATACGTAAACTACTATCGAGCCCTCATTTTAACCTCCTCAAAAACGGAGGACAGGAAAAAATTGAAAAAAAATTAGGAGTTCATTATGTGCCACTTTAATAACGTTACTTAAAATGTTACGAAAATTCTTTAATATGCCAATTTTTAACGATACACACATTAAACTTAAGTGGTCATTTTTCGGATATCATACATTATTTTATGTAACATTTTTTAATGGTATTTTTTTCACTCCTCGGTTTTTGAGGTATTTGCAGTTAAACTGAGGGTTCAATACAACTGAATCGTATAGTAATTTTATCGGAAAACGTGTGACAAAAAACGAAGTTGTATTTTTTAGACTAGTTAAATTTGGGGTGACATCACACTATATTTTTCCTTATAACTCTTGAATGGCTGGAGAAATTTAATGCCGTTATGTACTTTTAGAAGAAATATTTTTGGACGTCCCTTTATCGTTTTCAAGTAAATACTGTGAGTTTGCGTTTGAAATCTATTTAAATAATAACATTTGCTAAAAAAAGATAATTGACAACTTTGTGTCCGATGATTTTTAGTAGCACCCAGTAGACACACAAAATTCACGATGGAAAATATCATCGTTAGTGCCCCAAAATGAATAAAAAAATAAAAAATCATTCAAAACCCGGATCCCTGTTGTTACTGTGCCATATATACTTTACACATATTAAGTATTTTTTATTGCTTTTGCTTATTTAATTTTAGTATTATTATTTTTTAATTACATCAAAAACGTCCATGCATACAAAAATGCAACTTGTTTTCGAAAATACCTTTGAATCCCATCTTTAACTATACTTTTCTACACTTTTCAATTCTTGGAACTTGGACAAAAGTTTTTTCTGACGTTTTTATTGAAGTATTTTCACATATCGATACGATGCACCAGTAATATGATGATAATTTAGAATAATTGATTATAATTACTTCACTTAAAATTTCACAACAGCAATCACAAATAACACGACTTGTTTACATTTAACAACATGCTTTGCCTGCTTTCTGCACTAGCAGCATTCGAGTCCTGTGATGTCACCGCATCGACTTTCCCGGCCGGCAGTGTTTGCGCGCGTAATAGACTAATTCAAACTTTAACGTTGAATAGCTTTTGTATTAAATAAAGATTAAAAAAAAACGACAAAATTATGTTTTGTGCATGGGGCCTATTCTTAAGCATATTATATTATAAAAGTAAAATATTTAAATATTTTATCGAGTGTAAATACATTTACACTCTGTAAGCTGAACTGAGCTACAGCTCAGTCTAACTAATTGAATGTGATAATATGGTAGTCTGGTTTATAAACAAACTTATCATCAATCAAAGTGATGCATCTAAAAAATTAGTGTACTAATGGCTCATAACTTTTAAACAAATCGATGAATCTTGAATTTTTTTTTTTTTTGGCAGATTAAAAATTGTTCCTTCGGCAATTATTGTGGTTTACTGCGTTCATTTCCGATCATTATTGTTTGTTATAGGGTGCTTTTAATTATATGATTTTTTTCTAATTTGTTGATGTACACGAGATGAAAGAACGACTGTATGTTTTATTTATGTCATTGACACCATAGACAAATTACAAAATAGTTCTTTAACATTAATAGAATCTCTTCAGTTAGTGAATAATTTGGAAACAATATTAAGTATATTTTGATATGTGTTGTGTTTCGCCTATGAAAAACTTATAAACGTTTTAAGCAAAAATCTAGCTAAGATACGTTATGGAATATTTATAATAAGTTTGCCAAGCTCAGTAGCACAGTGGGCCAGAGCGTTTAGTGACAAACGTAGCTGGTTTACTGTCTATCGAGTCCCAGGTTCAAATCCTGATTTCGACTCTGACAAATGAATTTGAACAGTATTTATCTTTTGTGAATATAACATCTGCAGGTGCAGAACAATCGTTGTCTTCATACAAAAACATTCATTCATCGCAACGTAGACGCCTCAAGGAAGAGACTGTGGAGACCTTGCAAATATTGTCTATACTTATTTATTTGTGGCATCCTATAATGTTTCTTCTCACCTTCTTTGTGTATTAAGCCACTGCCCTATAATATTTAAAAAAATTTGCTAACTGAACCTCTGCGCCAAGAGGACCAGTTAAAAGTTGGTTTTTGCTAAAATGGTTTTTGTGACTGTTCAAAAATGTCTCACACCTAGACGAGGTAAGTAAACACAAAATCATTAGAACATAATATCTCACGTGTCTATGGAAATATATAAACAGATAACTGTCATGTCTGACGTTGCTAAAAAAGAAAATCTTTTATCAAAGAAATTTTACTCTAGATTTGAGAACGGAATCAGAGGTGTTCCGAAACGTCAGCTTTCAATGGGCATTTCCCATATATCTTTCATTTGCGTATTCGATAGTATTTATAAATATGAGCTAATAGAATTTTTCCGGATTTTTTTGAGCCCTGGAAAGGGGTTAAAAAAATAACATTTTTGAATTTTAGTCTTATGACGTTATCCGACTAAGTTTGGCGCCAAACACAAGCAGCCAGAGAAAGCGGAGACGGTACCGCAGTATTGCCAGTTTTACGTGTTGTCTGAAAACGTAATTGATGATTACTTATTCAATTATGGATATACCTATAAATTCATTCACAGATTTTTTTTACCTTAAAACAAAGAGAAAATTTTATTTGTACCTGTTTAAAACTTCGACATTTAAATAGTAAAAAAAAAATCAGCAGAAATCGAATCGAAAAATACGTAAATACTTACCTGTTATTTTGTATCCAAATTAAAATAGTCTTGAAAATATTTGATATAACACAAAGATTAATGTACATATTCACGAAATCGTTCAGAATCACAAATATTCTCAAATAGATTTCAGCTACCAAAATAACACTTAAATAAAGAAAATATGGCAACACAGGTTCGGTCATATCACAGGGCACATTATTTCATTGGTTGATTAATTGGTAGCAATTTTAAACTAATCCAAACTTACAATATTTTTTTGTAGTTAATTTTGTTTTAATCCAACCAGTTACGGATACTCATTACATAAATACTGTAGAATCATATACAATAAAAGGAAATCCAACTTTTAATAAAGTGGGACATCCCCATTATCCAAAATATTTGACATTTAGGTTTGATTTTCAGATTAATATTTTTTAGATGTGACAATTTTGGATAGTTAAAAAACGTTTTTATCAAAAACCAACCTCTGACTGATCCTTTTGATATGCAGAAGTTCATTTAAGAAATTTTTTGAATATTATGGGACAATGGCTTAATACCCAAATAATATTTTCGAAACAGATAGATAGGGTGTTGCTTATTGTATATGCATAAGAGTTTGTATACTAGGTGGTTCAGAAATAGTATGCCAAACTTCTATAGTGTATACCAAAATAAGCAAAACGTTGTTATGATCACATGTTACAGATTGTATAAAATAGAAATAAAGTTTTTTCTTTTGGGTGTTTTTAGAAAGTATTGGATAAAAGATTACAAAACTTGGGATGCAAGCCAAACTCATTAGAGGCTGTGTAACTACTATCGAAATCACAAAAGAATGCCGTTACGTCACACATTTATTTATAATCTACAACGTACGCTGTTCAAACGTTCTTTGTTTACAAAATAATAAAACGAGAGAGAGCGCAAGAAAGTTATGTGACTGTTAATATCTCAGACTAACGTTGATGCGTTATGCAAAAACCTAACTTCTTTGACGAAAAACAAAGAGAGGGCCTGATTTCATAAGTCTCAGTAACAAGCGAAAATAATGATCAATCTGATCGAACGCTTTTGATTAGCGTCGTTGTCACATATTTCATGATTTCCTGTTTCTACATGTCAGCTGTCGAATTTGGATTTGTTTATTTTTTAGTTTGGTTACAGTTTTCTTTATTTATTGATTTTTGTATATGAAAAACAAATCTTTTTCAGAACTGATGATAGTTAAGCTTCAAGACAAAAGGTATGTTTCGATGTGTAATAATAATGATTCTTAAAAATACATACAAAATCCTTTTTCATACTTTTTTATTTTTAATGATTTTTAATGTAATTTAAATGTAATTGTTAATATGTACAAACAATCTACATTTTGCCAAATTATATAAAAACAAAATTAGTTAAAATTTAAAGACTGACGAAATTGTTAAATTATTCTAACTTTTAGCGGACAAACTGTGGGTTATGTTTTTACTTTTTTCACTTGTCAACAAGTAAAGTTTGGTTATATCTGGACGTCATTTCAACAAGCATTAATTTAACTAACACAGTGCTGATTTGATTCATATAACGATGACGTAACGGCTTTCTTTCGTGATTTTGTTTGAAAAGTTAAAAAAAAATTGGAGATTTTGATAAACCTATATAATAATCCTTAAAGGACAAAATGTACTATGTTAAAAATCTCTTGATTTTTTAAAACAACGTACCATTTTTGAGAAAATAAAAAAGGGAATTCATGCATAACAAGATAGAGCCACCAACGTATGTGAAAATAAGAATAAAAAATATCTAAAGTAGGGCACGCTCATCAAAGTTTCGTAAATGCAAATGTTTTGAGGTATCATTGTTATCGTATTTATCTTTAATAGTGTATGGAAAAGCAAGAAATCGTGTTTCTAGTTATACTTTACACACCCCGGAAGCGGTTCGTTTTTGGTCATATGGTCATAACTTTTTTTGCTTACTTTAGCCCAGAGATACCCTGTAGAAGTTTGGCATACTATTTTTTGAAACACCCTGTATACAACACACAACTGTTTATTTGTATATGCTTTAGTATAGTTACAAATATTTTTAATGGTTTTATTAGTTATGTTTATGCATTCAGGAACGAAACATCATTTTCCAAGCTGACATGTTCCTTTTAACACACTTATCCACACAGGAAAATAAGTCGGTCTCCACATGTATAACGACTCGATTACCCATGGCCCATATGGTAACTAGCAGCAGTTATATAGTTATTATTTTATTACTACAAGTAAGTGCCCATAGTAATACCAGAGACTATATGTACAGACTGCTCCATGCTTATGGAGGGATCATTAATAAAATATTAATCAAGAGAATACATCATAGATGTCATGAGCATTTACTTATTTGAGAGGTTTAGCCAGCGATCCTACTAGCTGCACAAATTGTCCCTACTAGATATTACGTTGTTGCCAAATAATTGTTTCATGAGGCAGGTAGCAGAAGGTAGTAAATATAAATATCCAGCATGTTTAATTTGTTTTCAGTGCGCTGGCTGGCTGCTGGTAAACTTAAATAGTCGGCTTTTAGAGTTTCTGTTCTGTGTTTTAGAGCAGTAGCAGGCCGGCACGGCGTCGGACTATTTTATTATTTGACCAAATCTGATAACAAATGTCTAATTTTCTGTAAATAAATTACATTTTTTGTGCACTTTAAAGTAGGGTACTAAAATATATACGTATTTTATAATTACTCTTTGTTCAATACTAAGAATATAACATTAATTTGAAATTTTTTGTTCTTCGCGTACAATCAATTATGCAAAAAAATACTACAAACCAAAAAAAATAAATAAATAAATAAACAGATAGGCAACTTAAATTTTGTATTTAGGTATATTTCTTCTCCCTTCCTTGTTATTATACAGGAAGCATTGTGATCATGAAAAAAACGATTTTAAGATGAACGGAAATATGCTTTCTACCATAATTTTAAAACAGTTTTTAAACAATGTCTGTCTACATAATAATTAAATGAGAATGCAGAGGAATTCTTTAAGATATTTCCATGAAATTTGGTAGATATTGTTTTTCAATTTATTATACAGTGTGGCCAATTTTAAGTCCGACCACCCTCATATCTAATATGGATGGTCATGATGGCAAGTTTCGCAAAACTTGTATTACCTACCTATGTATCCTAGTACGCGGTTCTTATGAGATAACTTTGTTACTCATGGATTTACCTCAATGTTTCTGAAAATAAGCAGTTATTAATATTATCTATAGTTTTCAAAAGTTCGTGAATTTATTTTCTGCCTAATTTTCTTGTATATTCCGAAGCACATTGTAACAGAAGTGGAACAAAAATATGAAGTACTGATGTTAATTTAGGAATTGCAGATTGTGATTATATTTTATAAAAATGGTGTGATTTTATACTGTAAGCATGATTTTTAACTGACTTTATGACTACTGGGTCTCTGTTACTGGTTAGGATAATCGGTATACGAGTACATGAAATTAATTACCCAATTGTGGCCTAGTTGCC